>CM046431.1:28295042-28447542 GCA_025506505.1 Flaveria sonorensis | reverse complement strand
TTTTCTATAAATAAAATCAAATCAACATAATGAAAATACTTCAGGTAAGTATCAATAACATTTAAACATAAAAAGTTAAATTTAAAACAATCATTATATTTTTTAAGAAAATAAGATTTTGTCGTCACCGTATTCTTCAAAGTCCATGAACAAAGCTAGAATGCTTGCTCTTCGCATCCTTTATCAAGGTTTTCTTGTGATAGTATTGATCTCCGCGTTATAACATCAAAAGGTTCGAAGAGTAGTTGTTAGAAAAAGATGTCAATTGATGATATATGTGTTTTACACACTACAACATGACACAGGATGCGCTCTTAATTATAACATGCTTTTAAAAGATTAAGGCTTTTTATGTTAGGATTGTATAACTCGCAAACAAATAAAGTTTGATTTTTGATAAATAAATCGAACTCTATTCGTCATGCAAAATTTGGTGTTTGAGATATTAAGCTAGTGGCTGGGATTTTGGTTTAAATCTCACTTGTTAGACCTTTGTTTTGTTAGGGTTAATATGTTTCTATAGGTATGTATCGGGAACCTCATTGCCTTTTATTATGTATTTATTTTATTTTATTAAAAAAATCAACATGCATCCATTCTCCATAAAGCATTGCATTATTCTCAATGCAACCTTTAAGTCAAAATTTAATTAGAAGTTATTATTTTTTGATAGAATTTAAGAAAAGGTCACCTTAGAAAAAAAATAAGTCTAAAACACACTTTTGAATGAATCACAATTTCATTTATTGTATACAACAAGACTTTTAAATCACTAGGTAGGCAGGTAGGTCTGCCTAGGCTAGGTGAACGAGTGTAGTCCCGTAAAAGTTTCTAGTAAACATAGCTATAAAGTTCTCAAAAGGAAATAAAATCACAAATAAACTAAAAACGAGACTACAAAATACGAAATACATCATCTTGTCTTCCAAGTAGCGTTAAGTTTTAGGTCTTCAATAAGAGCGCCCCTGCATAACTCATGGTGGTTGAATAAGATGTTTGCCTCCAAATGTTTCTACAAATAACTGCTTCTAATGATCCGATAGGTCCCCTAATTCCTTCCATCATGGATCGTACATTGTCACTTTAACCCGTGAATTTAGACGATTAGGTAGATCACCTACCTTTTCCTTCCCTTGTGGTTTATCTCTTCTTTTTGCCACCATCATCACTGTATCTTACATTTTCTTTATGTCAATAAACTCCTTCATGCTCTCGAGCTTTGACTGGTCATACATAATATCATTCTCTATGGTGTTGACCCCGTTTACATGTGAAATGTATGAGAGAACATACTCATTAGTAATATCTACTACAAAATCTTCATAATTAACAAGATAACTGACTAAATTTGAGAACACATTAAAATGTAACTTATGGCTTTTAAAGGTCATGTCCATTGTTCCATCTCGAAAGTTGATTTGAGTATTGACTGTTGCAAAAAATGGTAATAGAATTCCCTCACCTTGACAATCACATCCTTTACCATCCTTCTAAGAAGTTTATGTGTCAAATAATCTAACACCATCATGGTGTTAGTGTTTTGTAAAGAACTAAAGTTGTATTGGTAGTTAATATTCTCAATAAGATGCTATGCTAGCCCTATAATCGTGAAATTCCTTATTGATCTTAAACTCTCCAACCTGGATCATAGTGCTCCTGAGTCACTTTCTTCTCTTTCATCTATTTCCTCTATTTCATCACTTTTCTTCACTTCTCGTATATTCTCTTCATCAACTTCAACAAACCGTTGAGGAGTAACTATACAATCATGAACATTACAGTTGTAGATAGTACTAACCGTATTGATGTGTACATTTCTTATGTTCTTTGAACTTGAGCTCCAACGTTAGCGATTGACTATTGTATCGCTAGGTTGTTTCCTACATTCCTTTTTATCTTTAACTTAGCTATATCCTTAGCTAACTAGCCAACCTATTTGCTCAGAGCTCATGACTTTTCTTGTAACGCCCCGAATTTTTGAATAAAGGCGAACTTCTCGTGCGAGAGGTTGAGCTCTCGCGCAAGTCATGAGGTTCTCACGTGAAGGACGGTTCTCGCGCGACTGGAAGTTCTCGCACGAGAAGTCTGGCAAAAAGTTTGAGCTGGGTATAAATAGCTGAGAACACCCAGCCAGACTCTATTTTCGCGCTAGAAGTGCTGCTGCTAGAGAGAGAAAGCGGCTGTGTAGAGAGAGAAAGTGATGAAACGAAGTGTTTAAGGTATGTAACTCATGTAGTAACTCGTTTTATGTACTAAGGATGGATTATTGATGAATAAAACGCATGATTATGTAGCTTTTGGCTCGAAACACTCTCAGTTTTGTGGTGTTCGTGTGCAAGGATATCATTAGGTGAGTTCTAGTCCCCTCTTTTACGTGTTTTATCAAATTTTGGGGCTAATATGCATACCTAAACGAATGTTTTGTAAAATAATAATGTTGTTGGATCATATGAGACTGGTGCAACCAAAACAACACTTAGAACAATTGTGTGCACAAGTTGAAGAAGTCTTCCGAAGACAAAACTACTCTTCCGCATCTATGTCAAAGATATTTCGAAGCATTATGTCTGAAGAGCTTCTGGAGGAAAACTAAGTCTTCTGAGACTAAGTAGTTTTCTTTCCGAAGTATATGAAGAACTTCCGAAGGATAGAACAAAGTCTTCCGAAGACCAAGCAGTTCTCCTTCCGAAGTATTCACACTTAGAAGATCCAAGATAAAGTCTTTCGAAGTATAAAGTCACAAAGACCTGTAGAAGATTCGGAAGAAGCTATTTCTTCCGAAGTATAAATGGTCTCGGAAGAACTTATTCTTCCAAAGCCATTTAGCTTCGAAAGAATCAACTATGAACCAGTGGACAAAAGTATGGTCTGTCTGATAGACTCTCATACACTGCATGGTGCTTTTCCTAACCCATGTAGTTGACCATACTTTAATCCACTATTCACCTTTTCAACTTAGTACAGATACCATCCTTAGTTGGTGCCAAAAGGTAAGTCATGGACCTGTCATGACTACCTTATCTAGGATATTATTTTATCTTAGATATTTTACTTCTAGCAATATAGTATTTGTCTAGTAGTAGATTCCAGCTGGTTTTCCAAGTATAACCGGCTGTAGATAGTAGTATATATAGTTTCTCATTGTAACTTATGTAGAATGAGCTTAAGAGTCTTGTAATATTGAGTTGAGAAGTAATATATACAAGTATCTTTAAACCATTCTCCTGTTTATTAACTTCGTATATTATTATCAACTTTAATTTGAGATTCTGTGTTTCATCATTCAAGTGAGATTTAGTGAGTTCTGTGTTTAGAGTCAAAACCGATCCTGCAGATGTTTATAACTATTATAGCATGTTTTGGTGAGCAAGTTGTGTACAGCAGAAAAGTTATCATGTGAAAAGTAGTTTTCACGACTAACGGTTACTTTTTGAAAGTTCTCGCGTGAATGATGATGTTCTCGCGCAAAGAAGGAGTTGTCGCTCGAAGTGAGAAGTTCTCACACGAATGTGGGTTCTCGCGCGAAAACTTTGGACTGTTACGTGTTATGTTACCCCATTAACGTGCGTTAATAATGATTTAATGATGAACTTAATGCTAAATATTTAAAGTACGTATGTAGATATATTATATATATATCATGATATTTAAAGGCTAAAGAACGATGATAATTCACATGTGAAATGCGAAAGAATAGTTACCCTGTTACCCTGTATAGCACAGCTGTGAAAACATTAAAGTGCTAAAGAAGTCTTGCAAGCACTTGATAGGAGCTACACTATGGTGTGCTCAACTGATAGGAGTTATGCTTCGTGCATTCTCACCAATAGGAGCTACACTTTAGTGTGCTCAACTGATAGGAGATATGCCTCGTGCATTCTCATGATAGGAGCTACACTTTCGTGTGCTCAACTGATAGGAGATATGCCTCGCGCATTCTCAGGATAGGAGCTAAACTTTGGTGTGCTCAAATTGATAGGAGACATGCTTCGGGCATTCTCACCCGATAGGAACTCAGCTTCATGATAAGTTCAAATGATGAAGTAAAGTGAATGGTAAAGTAAGGTATGGGTAACGTAAAGTAAAGTGAATGGTAAAGTAATGTATGGGTAATGTAATGGTAAAGTGAATGGTAAAGTAATGTATGGGTAATGTAATGGTAAAGTGAATGGTAAAGTAAAGTTAAAGTATAATTATCGAACGATTTCGGTAAGTAGATGGGTACAGTTAATGTTTTATGAAATGTTAAAGACGATCAAGGTGTATGATTTGTCAGAGTTTTGTTTTAGTAAACCTAGAGCTCACTCAGAATCGCTAACTTTTGTATGCTTATTAGATTGATAGGTATGCTATACATTTTTAGGGGTGAGCTTGGCATGGATAGGAGAGGGCTACCTGGCACATGATTGAGACTGGCATCATAGAGCTTTAGTTAGATAGCTAAAGTGATATTTTGTTGTTGATGTTAAACGATAGAAATTTTTGTACATTCCGCTGCGTATATTAATGAAATCTGATGTTCGAGACCTTGTGTTTCTGATGTCCACATCCAACTGTGGGGTTTCTCGGAACAGGGCCTTACAAGTTGGTATCAGAGCCATAGTTTGAGAGATTTAGACACTCCGATGTCTAGACTCGAATTGAGAATAGGATTGATTAAGGGATGCCAGTGCCAGTAGCTCCATGCCAGAAAGGTCGTGACTGATAAAGGTTCCTTGAGGTTATAGTGCTATTAGTGAGATTGAGAGCTGATGTGACTCAGGATAGGAAACGTTTAGGACATGAAAAGTAAAGTAAGTAGTTAATTACAATAGGCCACTGTCATTAGAAACTTACCTTACTTAACAAGATCTGAACTATTACCTAGAATGATAATGTTAGCCTTTCGTATCTTATAGCAAGCTATGTTTGACTTGAGGAGGTGGTCGTGGTGGTAGGGGTAGACCACCAGTCACCAGAAACCAGAGGCAGACGACTAAGGAGGTGCACGCGGACTCTGTTCACACTGCTTGCGAGGAAAACTCTCATCATTTTAAGGAGAGGATTACATTGGAGCTTGTTGTTAAGGAGGCTATCGCTGAAGAGGTCCACAAGATCCTTCAGGATATCATGCCTTCGATCATGACTGAGGCCATAAGGGAGGTGACCAAGGAGTGGACATTGGAGGCAAAGATTAAAGCTAGCAAGAAAGATAGTGATGGTACCAGGGAAGGCTCGAGGAAGGATGGGAAGGACGAGGGGGATGAAACCGATGGGGACATAGCCAAAGGGTGTTCGTATCGCATCTTTAAGGGGTGTAATCTTCCCTCCCTGGACAGTAAGGGTGGTGCTGTTGCCACTCTCCAGTGGGTGTCAGAGATGGAGGTAGTGATTGAGATCAGTGAGTGTAGAGCTAACCACGCTGTGAAGTTGGCAACTCACTCATTTGTTGACGAAGCTATTCATTGGTGGAACACCATCAAGCAAACTAAAGAACCTCGCAAGTTCAGGAACTTGAAGTGGGATGACCTAAAGGATTTGCTGATGAGAAAGTTTTGCCCTCAGAATGAGATTGACAGGGTGGAAAGGGAATTTTTAGGTTTTAAGGCTGGGAGTATGACCCACAGACAGTACACGTCTCGCTTCAACAAGATGGCCAGGTTGGTGCCTCGCCTGGTGAGTACGGAGGAGAGGAGGATGAAGTGTTATGTGCAGGGTTTGCCTTCAAAGGTTAGGACGTATGTGAAGGCAAGCGGGCTGAAGACTTTTGATTCTTTGGTGGAGTTGAGTGGGATAGTGTATGACGATGTGGTGGCTGATGAGCCCGTCAAAGAGGCGAAGAGGAAAAGTTGGTTGGGGAGTGTGAAGCGGGAGAGAATTGAGAGGTCTGTTGTTCAGGCAAAAAGATAAAGGTGGAATTGTTCGGCGATTTCCGAAAATGTGGGAGGAAGCATGTTGGTGAATGCAGGCTTGGTTCGAGTCTTTGTTACAGATGTGGTAAGATGGGGCATTTCTCTAAGGATTACCCTAATGCGGGAAAGTGCTACAACTGTAGCAAGTTGGGGCACTACAGCCGAGATTGTGAAGAGGCGCGAGTGGTTGACTCGGCCAAGGGAAAGGAGTCTGAGAAGGAAAAGAAAGCTGCAGACAAGCCAAGGGCCAAGGCTAGGGCTTTCATGATGACCAGAGAGGAGTCCAGAGCGGAACCTGATGTTGTATCAGGTATGTTTCTAGTTAACAACATGCTTTCTTCTGTCCTTTTTGAATATGGTGCAAGTAAGAGTTTCATAGCTGCTACCTTCTGTGATGTGTTGAATGCTAAGGCCAAAGAAATAAATCACGTGTTTGAAGTAGAAACTACCATTGGAAAAACTACTAAGATAACTGAGGCCTTAGAGGATTGTAGCATAGAATTAGAAGGTCATAGATTCCCCGCTAGGTTGTTTGTTATGACCCTAGGAGGATTTGACGTCGTGTTGGGTATGGACTGGTTAGCCACCTACGAGGCTAACATAGTTTGTTAGAGGAAGATGATTCAGAAGAAAGCGCCCAATGGTAGATTAGTTACGATTTACGGTGATAGAATCTGTGAAGTTCCAAAGATGATTTCTATGATAAAGGC
The DNA here is from genome assembly GCA_025506505.1 of Flaveria sonorensis. Lineage (NCBI taxonomy): Eukaryota > Viridiplantae > Streptophyta > Magnoliopsida > Asterales > Asteraceae > Flaveria > Flaveria sonorensis. The sequence continues at coordinate 28,440,941 of CM046431.1, read as the reverse complement.
AAAGAAGTTTATGAGATGAGGGTGCGGAGCATTCTTGGCATACGTTAAAGATGCTAAAGCTGAAATTGTAAAGTTGACAAATGTGCCAGTGGTTTGTGCCTTCCTGGTTGTGTTCCCTGATGACTTGACAGAGGTACCACCCGATCAGGAGATAGAGTTTCAGATTGACCTTGTGCCAGGAGCTCATCCCGTTACTAAAGCGCCGTATCATCTGGCTCCATCAGAGTTGAATGTGTTGTTAGCTTAACTACAGGACCTTCTCGATAAAGGATTTATCAAACCGAGAATTTCTCCTTGGGGTGCTCCGGTGTTGTTCGTGAAGAAGAAGGATGGTAGCATGCGAATGTGTATAGACTACAGGAAACTGAACAAGCTTACGATGAAGAATAGATACCCGTTGCCTCGGATATATAATCTATTCGACCAGTTGCAAGGTGTGAGTTGCTTCTCGAGGATCGATCTTCAGTCGGGTTATCACCAGCTAAAGGTTAAGGAACATGATATCCCAAAGACTACGTGTCGGATGCGATATGTGCATTATGAATTTCTCGTGATGTCGTTTGGTCTAACCAATGCTCCTGCAGCATTCATGGACTTGATGAATAAGGTTTATCGACTGATGCTCGAAAAATCAGTGATAGTATTCTTAGACTATATCTTGATGTACTCGAAGAATGAGGGAGACCACGCCTGTCACCTCCGCGAGGTGCTGGAAAATCTAAGAAGGGAGAAGTTGTATGTGAAATTCTCCAAATACGCATTTTGGTTACGCGAGATGCAGTTTCTAGGTCATGTGATTAACCCAGAGGGAATCATGGTTGATCCTGTTAAGGTGGAGGCGGTGATGAAGTGAAATCCACCTAAAACGCCATCTGATATCCGAAGCTTCCTCGGATTGGTGGGTTATTACTGGAGATTCATCCAGGATTTTTCCAAGATTGCCATGCCGTTGACCAAGTTGACGGGAAAGGATGTGAAGTTTGAATGGGGTGACAGACAAGAGAATGCGTTCATGGAGTTAAAGAAAATATTGACACAAGCTCCAGTGTTAGCGTTACTGGAAGGGAATAAGGACTTGGTTGTCTATTCCGATGCTTCTCATCAGGGGTTAGGGTGCTAATGCAGCGAGGCAAAGTCATAGCGTACGCATCTCGATAGTTAAAGGTTCACGAGGTGAACTACCCTACCCATGATCTGGAGCTGGCTGCTGTGGTATTCACGTTAAAGATATGGAGACACTACTTATATGGTTTCAAATGTACGATTTTCACGGATCACAAAAGCTTAAAGTATTTCTTCGAGCCGAAGGATCTTAATATGAGACAGAGACGATGGTTGGAGCTTATAAAAGATTACGACTGTGAGATTCATTATTACCCGGGTAAGGCTAACATGGTAGCTGATGCCCTAAGCCGGAAGGAGGACCGGGAACCAATTCGGGTGAGATCTTCCCAGTTGATTGTGACTCCTACAGTGATAAGGCAAATCTGCGAAGCTCAGAAAGAAGCTTTAAAGCCCGAGCATGTTAATGAAGAATGGATGAAGGGGCAGATCACGAACCTGGAAGAAAACGCTGTCAAAACTAGGTTTGGGCGCATGTGGATTCCTAGTCGTGGAGGTTTGCGAGAGAAAGTGTTAGACGAAGCCCACAAGACTCACTATTCCATTCATCCAGGAACCAACAAAATGTACCAAGACCTAAAGAAGAATTATTGGTGGCCGGGAATGAAAGCTGACGTAGCAAGGTATGTAGAAAGGTGCTTGACCTCTCTACAGGTTAAGGCCGAGCATCAGAAGCCATACGGGAAAATCCAACCCTTGGAAATTCCCGAATAGAAGTGGGAGCATATTGCTATGGATTTAATAATGAAGCTACCTCATACAGCTAAAGGTTATGATGGCATATGGGTTATAGTGGACAGACTGACGAAAAGTGCTCACTTTCTACCCATCCGAGAGACGTATAACTCGAAGCGGCTAGCCGAATTGTTCATCAATGAGATAGTTACCCGTCATGGTATGCCGGTGGTGATTGTCTCTGACAGAGATATGCGGTTGACATCCAAATTTTGGAAAAAGTTCAACGGTGCGATGGGAACTAGATTGAACATCAGTATAGCATACCACCCACAAACGGACGACCAATCCGAAAGGACTATCCAGACCATAGAGGACATGCTTCGGGCATGTATCATAGACTTTGGTGGGAGCTGGGACAGTCATCTACCATTGGCAGAGTTCTCATACAATAACAGCTACCTTGCCAGTATTGGTATGCCCCCGTATGAGATGTTGTATGGCCGAAAATATAGGACCCCGGTTTGATAGGTGGAGATCGGTCAAAAGGAGTTGGGGAGTATCGAGGTCATCGAGACGACCAATGAGAAGTTAGGCATAATTAAAGCCTACATCAAAGCTGCTAAAGATAGGCCGAAATCCTATGCCGACAAACGTCGAAGATCGATTGAGTTTAACGTCAGTGATAGAGTGATGCTAAAGGTGTCACCTTGGAGAGGAATCATTCGATTCTGAAAGAGAGGAAAGTTGAGCCCTCGATTTATTGGGCCTTTCAAGATCGTAGCCCATGTGGGGGAAATGGCGTATAGGCTGGAACTACCAGATGTATTGAGTGGAATTCATCCTACTTTCCACGTATCACATATGCGTAAATGTCTAGCAGACAAAGTCGCTCATGTTTCACTGCAAGATGTGGAGATTGATGAAAGGCTAAACTACGTGGAACAACCCGTAGCAATAGTGGACAGAAAGGAGAAACGACTGAGGAATAAAGTAGTTCCACTCGTCCGAGTACAGTGGAAGCATAGAAAGGGGTCAGAGTCTACTTGGGAATCCAAAGACGAGATGGGTCAGCATTACCCTCAGTTGTTTGAGGAATGACAGGTTACGAGGACGAAACCCAATTAAGGGTGGTGGACTTGTAACACCCAGAATTTTTGAATAAAGGCGAAGTTCTCGCGCGAGAGGTTGAGCTCTCGCACGGCTCATGAGGTTCTCGCATGGAGGACGGTTCTCGCGCGACTGGAAGTTTTCGTGCGAGAAGTCTGGCGAAAAGTTTGAACTGGGTATAAATAGCCGAGAACAGCCAGCCAGACTCTATTTTCACTTTAGAAGTGCTGCTGCTAGAGAGAGAAAGAGGTTGCGTTGAGAGAGAAAGTGAAGAAACGAAGTGTTTAAAGTATGTAACTCGTGTAGTAACTCGTGTTATGTACTAAGGATGGATTATTGTTGAATAAAATGCATGATTATGTAGCTTTTGGCTCGAAACACTCTCGGTTTTGTGGTGTTTGTGTGCAAGGATATCATTAGGTGAGTTCTAGTCCCCTCTTTTACGTGTTTTATCATGTTTTGGGGCTAGTATGCATACCTAAACGAATGTTTTGTAAAATAATGATGTTTATAACTCTTATAGCATGTTTTGGTGAGCAAGTTGTGTACAACAAAAAAGTTATCGCGTGAAAAGTAGTTTTCACGGCTAACAGTTACTTTTTGAAAGTTCTCGCGTGAATGAAGACATTCTCGCGCGAAGGAGGAGTTGTCACTCGAAGTGAGAAGTTCTCGTGCGAATATGGGTTCTCGCGCGAAAACTTTGGACTGTTACGTGTTATGTTACCCCGTTAACGTGCGTTAATAATGATTTAATGATGAACTTAGTGCTAAATATTTAAAGTACGTATGTAGATATATTATATATATATCATGATAGTTAAAGGCTAAAGAACGATGATAATTCACATGTGAAATACGAGACAATAGTTATGCTGTTACCCTGTATAGCACAACTGTGAAAACATTAAAGCGCTAAAGAAGTCTTGCAAGCACTTGATAGGAGCTACACTATGGTGTGCTCAACTGATAGGAGTTATGCTTCATGCATTCTCACCCCATAGGAGCTAAACTTTAGTGTGCTCAACTGATAGGAGATATGCCTCGCGCATTCTTATGATAGGAGTACACTTTGTGTGCTCAACTGATAGGAGATATGTCTCGCGGATTCTCAGGATAGGAGCTACACTTTGGTGTGCTCAAATTGATAGGAGACATGCTTCGTGCATTCTCACCCAATAGGAACTAAGCTTCTTGCTAAGTTCAAATGATGACGTAAAGTGAATGGTAAAGTAAGGTATGGGTAATGTAACGTAAAGTGAATGGTAAAGTAATGTATGGTTAATGTAATGGTAATGTGAATCGTAAAGTAATGTATGGGTAATGTAATGGTAAAGTGAATGGTAAAGTAAAAGTTTAAGTATAATTATCGAATGAGTTCGGTAAGTTGATGGGTACTGTAATGTTTTATGAAATGTTGAAGACGATCAAGGTGTATGATTTGTCAGTGTTTTGTTTTAGTAAACCTAGAGCTCACTCAGCATCGCAGACTTTTGTATGCATATTAGATTGACAGGTATGCTATACATTTTTGGGGGTAAGCTTGGCATGGATAGGAGAGGGCTACCTGGCACATGATCGAGATTGGCATCCCGGCATAAAGCTTTAGTTAGATAGCTAAAGTGACCTTTTTGATGTTGATGTGAAATGATAGAATTTTTTTGACATTCCGCTGCGTATATTAATGAAATTTGATGTTTGAGAACTTGTGTTTCTGATGTCTAAATCCAACTGTGGGGTTTCCCAAAATGGGGCCTTACATTTCTTGTAGTTCACATTTTTTGTTTGAATAAATTCATCATCTCTACTACTTGAGAACTTAATGCATCTGTTGACCTCAATTGTTCGGTCCCTTGGCTTTAGTTCTTATTTCAGCAACTCTAATAATTTCTTTCTTAATTTGATTGAGCACCTTGAGTATAATTATCATGATAATTACCTTGATTGTAATTCTTGTGATTGAATCCACCTTGTTGGTAGTTGCCTGGGCTATAGTTCTGTTGGCGGTTTTGATATTTTGCTAACCACTACCTTATTGACTGTTTCACCAAAAATTCAGGTTCATCTGGTTCGAGGCATTACCAAACTTGAAGTAAGGATGGTTCCTTAGACTGGGGTGGTATGCATTTCTAACACCCGGAAATTTATAAAAAGGAAAAGAAAAGAAGAGAAAAAGGGGAAAGATAACATTTTTCAAAGGTAAAGGGGGTTAAAGTGTGCAAGTGGCAAACTTGCCTCTAGTGGGTTCAAAAAGAAGGGGATGGCCACCCACAACCCCATTTCCCCACATCTGCTTTCAGCTGCAAGAAGAGAAGAAGAAGCTGCCATCGGTTTCTAGAGAGAAAAGGAGGAAGATCTGCTTGAAGGTGAGATTTTAAGGTGCTGGAACTTCAAGTGGACTCTCAGGTTTGAGGTGTTCTACTCGAAAGCTGTTTAAGGTGAGTTCTAGATCCCCTCTTGTATTGGTTTTCTACGTGTTTGGGGCTGTTATGCATACTGGACAGAAGGTTTCTAAACCAAACTATGAATTTTAACATGACGTGCGACTGTGTGCTATTGATGTATGTTTTTAGATGATTTCTAAGTTGTGCATGATGTTTAGTATGTTCTAAGTGTGTAGCATGTTTGATCTAAGCTAAGAATATGCTTAAAATGATGTATGGAGACTGGAAATTAAGTAAACTGTTTCGTAGGTGCAATAAGCTGTCTTATGTGGATCACGTATGTCCGCTGTGGACACTTAGGAAGGTTGTCCAGGTCATCCGTTGTGGACACTCACTGTCCGCTGTGGACACTTGGACATTATTAATGTGTCTGCTGTGGACACTTAGGCATTTAGCTGTCCATTGTGGACTTTGCATGTCCGCTGTAGACTTTGCTTGTCCGTTGTGGACCCTTGAGAAAATCTTGGTTGTCCGCTGTGGACTTGGCTATCCGCTGTGGACCCTTCAATGTTTTAGTTGTGCGCTATGGACACACTTAGTGTTTCATTCATCCGCTGTGGACCATTAGCTGTCCGCTGTGGACCCTTGGATAATTTTGCATGTTGCACGCTTTGGTCTTGTTCATCCGTATTTACTTTGTTCATCCGCATTAAGTGTTGTTCATCCGCATTTGTGTCATCCGTATATCTTTAGACACTTAGAATATTTTCTGAGACTTTCATCCGCATTTGCTTGTCCGCATTTGCTGAAGATTCAGCCGTATTGGCTTATGTTCATCCGTATTTCTTTGGGCACTTAGGAATTTCTGGAATCTTGGGTAGTAGAATGTAGTGTTAAGTTCTGGAATGTTTTAGTGGCTTATGCCTGTTGGTATTATGTATGATTGTGGGATGTGGTTGATGTTCTATATTACGTATTAGTATGTGACTTTACGTGGTGTGTTAATACTCTTTTACGTAAAGTATTATTGTAATGAAAGTGGAAGATAAAGATAATGAAAAGTGGAACGTAAATAATGAATTAAAAGTCTTGCAAGCATATAAAAGGTGTTCACAACTCTTTATGGGTTTCCACCTCTACAGTGTGCCGAGTGCACACCTAATGGTCAGTGTTTATGACTGATGGAAAAACGGGGTCCTTGTCGCGTAGCCCGGTGCTGTGTTAGCTTGTTAGCATGTGTCGGGGGTTTATTTATAAACCCCAGCACAGTACCAGCGTTTAGCATGAGTCAGGGATATATCATATGGCAGGATCTAGATAAAAGTGAAAGATAATAATGAAAGAAAGTATAAAACGAACAATGATGAATGATGATAAACGATGATGAAGATAATAATTATTATCTAGATGCACGTATGATGTGTAATCATGAACGAAAGTAAGGAAAAGGTTTAAAAAAAAAGTAAAGTATTTTTTTTTAAAACTAGAACTCACTCAGCGTCACTGACTTTTGTATGCATAATAGTTGGCAGGTATTTGTTGATGCTGTGGAGGTGCAGGCATGGATGCATAAGCTACTAGGGAAGGTTCAAGTCCGGCGTCCATATTTTGGAGAATGCTTTTATATTAATACATTTTGGGAATGTAAAAGAAATGATATGATTATTTGACATGTTTTTAATTGTTAATGAAAAGTTTAAATTCCGCTGCAAGATTAATGTGTTATAAATGTTTTATGCGATGATTGACCAACTGTAAGCGTCTCGGAAACGGGGCCTTACAAGTTGGTATCAGAGCCAAAGTTTAAGAGAATTGGGTAAAATATTTTCAAAAACCTAAACTTAAACTTAGAATGGGACAAGAAAGGGAAAGGGATGCCAGTCCTAGTAGCTACAAGCCTGCAGGTTAAGGTTTTATATAAACGTTTTATGTAAGTTAATGAAAAGGAATTATGTGCGTGTGCTATGTGGATTATGTGTTCTTTGCAGATTTGGATACTGATGTAGTCAGGATAGGAAATGCTTAGAGAATGAAGAGTAAAGTAAGTGGCTAATCACAACTGGCCACTGTAATTAGGGACTTACTATACTTGACATAATTTGAGCTATTACCTTGAATGACTGTGTTGGTGTTTGAATCTTGTAGTGCTTAGAGATGGCTGGTGGTAGATCTTCTGAGGCTTCTGGAGGTGGAGGTCGTGGTGGGCATGGTGTTGGACCGCGTGCCATGAGGAACAGGAGTAAGACTGCCGAAATGGCTTCTGAAGTGCTCGAGCTTCATCACCATGACGGTGGGGATGAGAGTGCTAATCTGAGGGCCTCAATGAAGGAGGCAGTAGTGGAAGAAGTTCATCAGGTCATGCAGACGATTCCGCCATATGTGGTGATCAAGGTTATTAGAGCTGTGAGGGAGAATGAGAAGAAGGAGAAAGAGGAGAAGAGGAAAACCTCTAGGCGAGGGGGCGAAGGAGGAGGTTAGGGGAGATGGAGCATCCGAATACTAAAATGGTTGTCTCCAGTGATGATAAGGAGGAGGAGGCAGTGCAGGAAGCTGCAAAGGGGTGCAACTATGAGGCATTCCAGAGATGCAAGCCCCTGATATTTGATGGGAATGGGAGTGCTGCTGCTGCTGACTGATGGGTGAGGGAGATGGAGGCGGTACTTGATATCAGCGAGTGCCGAGAGGATCAGAAGGTGAAGTTCGCTACCCACTCGTTTATGGATTCGACCTTAAGATGGTGGGACAACATTTTCCAGGCCGAGGGTAGCAGGGCGATTGGAAGGATGAGGTGGAGTGAACTGAAGGAGCTGGTGATCGAGGAGTTTTGTCCTCATAGGAAGCTTGACAAGATCGAGAGAGAGTTCCTACAGTTGGAGGCGGGAACTATGACACAGTAACAGTACACAACTAAGTTTAATGAGATGGCGAGGCTGGTGCCAGAGCATGTGACACCCGTGTCACAAAAAATAAAGAGATACATCCAGGGTTTTCCGGCAGATATCCGTAGACATCGGATCGCCGCTCGGCCAGGTACGTTCAGATTGGTGGTCGATCTGGCGGGGAGACTGTCTGACAAGCGAGAGGCGGTGGCGGTGATGGATGAGAAGAAGAAGTGTGGCAATGATAGGAATGGGAATGAGAAGCGGTATAACAGTGGTGGTTTTATGGCTGGAGGTAAGAAGACTTGAGTGGATGATCGGAAGGTGATAACTGAGAGGGAGAAGGCATGTAAGAAGTGTGGGAAAGTCCACATGGGGGAGTGTAAGTGGGGATCGAATGCCTGCTTTTAGTCTGGGAAGGAGGGCCACAGTGCAAGGGATTCTCGTGTGGTGAAATGTTACAACTGTGGCGAGGCTGGGCACATAAGCAGAGACTGCTAGAAGTCGAGGGCTGAGAGCTCCAGGGCAAAGAAGGGGACTGAGAAGGAGGGTAGAGGGCGAAGGCCAGGGAATTCTCTATGACTTGGGAGGAGGCTAGGGTGAACTCCGACGCGATGCCAGGTACATTCCTAGTAAACTAGACTTGTGCCTCTGTACTTTTATTATGGTGCTAGTAGGAGTTTTATTTTTACTGCCTTCTGTGATTAGTTGCTCGCTAGGAGTAGGAAGATTGATGAGCCCTTCGATGTAGAAACTGCCATTGGTAAGTCAATCAGGATTTTTGTTATGGTAGAAGACTGTGGCATAGAGTTGAAAGTCCATAGGTTTGCTGTTAGGTTGTTTGTGATGCCCTTAGGCGGATTTGATGTAGTCCTAGGGATGATTGGCTAGCAGCCTATGAGGCAAACATCATGTGTCACAAGAAGATTCGATTGACCGCGCCCGATAGGAGTTCGGTGACGATTTATGGCGATAGAGTTAGTACGATGTCGAAAGTAATTTGGATGGTTGTGGTAGAGAAGTGTACTGGACGTGGAAGTGGTGCCTATCTAGCCTACGTGAAGGATGTGGATGCATCAGTACCACGATTGATGGATGTACCGACCGCGTGTGACTTCCCAGATGTGTTCCCGAAGGATCTACTAGGTGTGCCACCTGACCGCGAGATTGAGTTCCAGATCGATCTGATGCTTGATGCCCAACCTGTTGCTAAGGCGCCATATTGTTTAGCTTCTTCCAAGATGAAGGAATTGATGACTCAGCTGCAAGAGTTGTTAGATAAGGGGTTCAGTCGACCGAGTATCTCTCCTTGGGGGTGCTTAGGTCTTATTTATGGAGAAGAAGGACGATAGCATGAGGATGTGTATCGACTACCGTGAGTTGAAAAAGTTGACGGTGAAGAACCGGTATCCATTACCGAGGATTGATGACTTGTTTGATCAGCTTCAAGGAATCAGTTGGTTCTCGAGGACATATCTTCGATCTGGTTACCATCAATTAAGGTGGAGGAGAGGGATATTCCTAAAACAGCTTTTCATACATGTTATGGACACTACGAGTTCCTCGTGATGTCCTTTGGTTTAACCAACACGCCAGCTGCTTTATGGATCTTATGAATCGGGTGTCCCGACCTATGTTAGATAAGTCAGTGACTGTGTTCATTGATGATGTTCTGATTATTTCATTGAGCAAAGAAGTACATGTCGGTCACATCAGGGAAGTGCTGGATACACTTCGTGTCACACCCCGGGCCCAAGGAGGGTGGGTCGTCGCAGACTAGCAAAATTCATGGCAGCGAAAACTAACCACTCAAGAGCACACAAGGAGAGAAATCTCATGGCATTACATTTAAATAGCATACCCGGGCTATGAAAGTCTTGCCCAAACGTAAAATCAACACCCATTACAAATTATCCTAATTTAACACAACAATTCAAATGTCTAATAATGTTTTAAAAATCTAGTAATGCCATTGGTAGTCACAGTGCTAAGCCATCCATAAAGGGTTTCCATTAAAATCCAAGCTTCCATCATGGGTTACCTGAAACATGCTCAAAAAGATTTTTGTGTCAACTATAAAGTTGGTGAGTTCAAGTGCTTAAAGTTCAAAAACGAAAGGGCTCTTTAGAATCCATTAGTTAATTTTAAAAAAATAAGTATCACTATTGTGGGGTCACAATCAACCCTGCACTCAGCCCCGGCTAGCCTCTTCTAAACTTGTGTTATGCCGGTTATCCCATAGGGGAGACTAAGCCTCAAACAGGTACCATACCTGCTGAGTGGTACACCATAGTATCTTATAAAACTTGTTACATGACACAAATGACCCCGCTGGATCTCAGTGTGGTACCCTTCCTATTATGTCATTGGGTTATGATGGAAGGCACTGTGCGTGGGGGATTCCCCAAGTAGATCTACCCATATAAAACAAGCGGTTCACACAAGAATTAATGATTGTGATACAAGTAAATGCAGGTTCTAACCTTAGCCAAAACATATAATAGCATCACATAATGGTACACAAATAAATTTAGTTCGAACATAGCATGCTTCATCCCAAAATAGTAGTAAAAAGGGAACACTAAACTCACCTTAAGTAACTCAACAGTTCTTCAGTCACAGAAAGATTCAAGTCCTAGCACCCTATGATCAAGATACAAGTAATAAGCTAATGTTCTTAGACTATTGGAAGTGTAACTAAATGTATTTTATGGTCATAAGTTCACGTAGCTTCGTTTCTTAGGAGTTTGTATCAAAATGTTTCCTTTTTAGGAAAGTTAGGGTTTTTGATATATGGATGACAAGTTATATGATTCTCATAAGTTTGTTTATATTATAATAAGTTTCATAAGAGTTTTCTAGTCATAAGATTACTGAAATATAGTTATATTTACGAAATTTACACTTCGATCCCTCAGGTTTCAAAATTTACAATTTTGACCCAAAAGTTTGCTTTCTTTCATTTCTTGAACCAATATGGCCCTTATTAGTTCCTAGGGGTTTTTATATCTATTTTAGGCCTGTTTTAATCTTAATATTTCCAGATTTTAACTTGAGAAGTTTAAAACACAAAAATTCAAGTTACCGGTTATGGTAAAACCGTTAAATAAATTCATAAAATCACGTATTAACCCAAAAATTCACCAAATTCGATTTTTAAAACTAAAATACTTATTTTAGGGCCTAGAATTTATAGAACTTGCAATCTTTTAAGTTTGACCATTTTTGAGAATTTTACCACCTTTTCGGGTCACTAAATAGGGTCTTTGAGTCCATTTTACCATGACTTTTTACCTTTTCAAACAATACCACGAATTTAGCAAGATTAATATCATAAAAATACTGGAACAAAGCAATATCTCACAGATTTCACATACATAGCACCATTGTTGCCTTCTAGAGGGTGTTTTACATCATTTGCACATGTGTAATCATCATAGTTTAAGTTCGAACATCATTAAACCTTTCTGTAACATTTAGAACAGATTATTATAATGTTCATAAGATGTTCTTAAGCAGGTTTTAATATAGAATGAGGGGTTGTTCAAGACAAGTAGTCAAATGTGTGCTAAAATACATGAAAAAGGAGGGTTTTCGGGTTCAATCATGTGCACCAACTCATGATTTGCAGGAATTTAGAAGAATGTACCTTTTGTGAAGTCGTGAGTCTCACAAAAACAGTGATATGGTTGCAAAATTCTGTTTTAGGAACAAGAAAAGTGAGACTTAAGGTTGAAGAGTGGAGAAAATCACAAGAATGGTTTTATTCGGGAGAGTTGAACCTTACACTTTAAGGATGAGGCATTTTTAGGTTGACTCCAAGAGTTTGCAGGCTGCTGGTTCGTGAGTTAGAGTTGAAACTTCGTGTTCTAGCGAGAATCTTGTGTGGTGGCACACTTTAGCTCCTCCTCTAGCTGGTTTCACTCCTGTTCGATGTTGTGCTTGAAGAAGGCTTCGAACACTTGATGAAGATGGTGAAGAAGTCACAGAAAGCAGGAGAGGCAGAAAGAGTTTTCAAGAAAGAGAGAGAGTAAGATAGAGTGGAGTGTGTGGTTATGAAAAGATAGAAAGAAAATATGGGGAGGGTGGAGTGTGTAAGCGGGTTCGGGGAATTCGAAGGGAAGTGTGGTTGGTGAGTGGGGGCGGCCGAATGCATGGGCTGACAATCCCATGCATTGGGTGATATTGGTGGTGCTAAGACCGGTCAAATAGTCTTCAAGAAACTTTTTGAAAATAAAATTTTAAAATGTTAAGTGTTAGACTTCGGAAGATAGAAAATTTTCGGTGCCCAGAGCGCCAATGCGCCAACTGCCAATGCGCCTGAACAATGCTAATGAGTCCACAGCCAATGCGCCCGCATAGTACTCATGCGCCTGAATAGTGTTAATACGCCCACAGCCAATGCGCCCGAACAGTGTTAATGCGCATATACAGTGGTCATGCGCCTAAGAAAAACAAATGCGGAAGACTAGGATTTATATTTTTATGTAATATTATCAGGGTAGTTTAGCCAATTAGTATTTTCTAGCCTCGGGAATTAGTTTCTAGACTAAGGCAAGTCCTAATGGAATCATCTAAGGAAATTAAGCACACAAACAATTAATCACAGAAGAAAGAAGATACATAAATATAATAAAATAATAAAAATGAAACAATGCCAACTTAAATTTATGTTTTTAAAGTCAGACCTAGGAGTCAGTTGTTACACTTCGAAGGGAGAAGCTGTACGCCAAGTTCTCCAAGTGTGCGATCTAGTTTTGCGAGGTTCAGCTTTTGGGTCATGTGGTTAATCTTGAAGGGATTATGGTAGACCTGATAAAGGTTGAGGCGGTGATGCAATGAAAGTCTCCAAAGAGGCCATCCGAGATTTGTAGTTTCTTGGGTTTGGTGAGTACTACAGGGTAATTATCCAAAACTCCTCTAAAGTGGCGGCTATGGTCTTTGCATTGAAGGAATGGAGGACACTTGGGGGAATCAGAGGAAGAAATGAAATGGCACCACCCAGATCTCTTTAAGGAGTGACAGGTTTTGGGGAAGAAACCCATTTAAGGAGGGTGGACTTGTAACACCCGAAAATTTATAAAAAGGAAAAGAAAAGAAGAAAAAAAAGGGAAAGATAACATTTTTCAAAGGTAAAGGCGGTTAAAGTGTGAAAGTGGCAAACTTTCCTCTAGTGGGTTCAAAAAGCAGGAGATGGCCGCCCACACCCTCATTTCCCCACATCTGCTTTCGACTACAAGAAGAGAAGAAAAAGCTGCCATTGGTTTCTAGAGAGAGAAAGAGGAAGATCTGCTTTAAGGTGAGATTTTAAGGTGCTGGGACTTTAAGTGGACTCTCGGGTTTGAGGTGTTCTACTCGAAAGCTGTTCAAGGTGAGTTCTAGATCCCCTCTTTTACTGGTTTCCTACATGTTTGGGGCTGTTATGCATACTGGACAGAAGGTTTCTAAACCAAACTATGAATTTTAACATAACGTACGACTGTGTGCTATTGATGTATGTTTTTAGATTATTTCTAAGTTGTGCATGATATTTAGTATGTTCTAAGTGTGTAGCATGTTAGATCTAAGCTAAGAATATTCTTAAAATGTTGTATGGAGACTGGAAATTGAGTAAGTTGGATCGCAAGTGCAATAAGCTATCCGCTGTGGATCTCGTATGTCCGCTGTGAACACCTAGGAAGGTTGTCCAGATTGTCCGCTATGGACACTCACTATCCAGTATGGACACTCATTGTCCACTGTGGACACTTGGACATTATTGATGTGTCCGTTGTGGACACTTAGGCGTTTAGCTGTCCGCTGTGGACTTTGCATGTCCGCTGTGGACTTTGCATGTCCGCTGTAGACTTTGCTTGTCCGCTGTGGACCCTAGAATGTTTTAGTTGTGCGCTGTGGACACACTTAGTGTTTCATTCATCCGCTGTGGACCATTAGCCTTCCGATGTGGACACTTGGATAATTTTGCATGTTGCACGCTTTGGAATTGTTCATCCGCTTTTACTTTGTTCATCCGCATTAAGTGTTGTTCATCCGCATTTGTGTTATCCGCATATCTTTAGACACTTAGAATATTTTCTAAGACTTTCATCTTCATTTGCTTGTCTGCATTTGCTGAACATTCAGCCGCATTGGCTTATGTTCATCCGCATTTCTTTGGGCACTTAGGATTTTCTGGAATCTTGGGTAGTAGAATGTAGTGTTAAGTTCTGAAAAATTTTGGTGGTTTATGCCTGTTGGTATTATGTTTGATTGTGAGCTGTGGTTGATGTTCTATATTACTTATTAGTATGTGACTTTACGTGGTGTGTTAATACTCTTGTACATAAAGTATTATTCTAATAAAAGTGGAAGATAAAGATAATGAAAAGTGGAACGTAATGAATGAATTATAAGTCTTGCAAGAATATAAAAGTGGTTCACAACTCTTTATGGGTTTCCACCTCGACAGTGTGCCGAGTGCACACCTAACGGTCAGTCTTTGTGACTGATGGAAACGTGCGATAACCGGGGTCCTTGTCATGTACCCTGGTGCTGTGTCAACTTTTTAGCTTGAGTCGGGGGTTTATTTATAAACCCCGACACAGTACCAGCTTTTAGCATGAGTCGGGGATATAGCATATAGTATGATCTAGATAAAAGTGAAAGATAGTATTGAAAGAAAGTACGAAACGAACGATGATGAATGATGATGAACAATGATGAAGATAATAATTTTTATCTAGATGTACGTAATGTGTGATCATGAACAAAACTAAGCAAAAGATTTTAAACGAAAGTAAAGTATTTTATTATTAAAACTAGAACTCACACAGCGTCGCTGACTTTTGTATGTATAATAGTTGGCAGGTATTTGTTGATGCTGAGGAGGTGCAGGCATGGATACATAAGCTACTAGGGAAGGTTCAAGTCTGGCGTCCATATTTTGGAGAATGCTTTTATATTAATACATTTTGGGAATGTAAAAGAAATGATATGATGATTTGATATGTTTTTAATTATGAATGAAAAGTTTAAATTCCGCTGCAAGATTAATGTGTTATAAATATTTTATGCGATGATTGACCAACTGTAAGCGTCTTGGAAACGGGGCCTTACAGCATTGGAGTTCATATCATACTACTTTTATTCTCCACCCGCTTGGTTAACTTCTTCACCTTTACCAAAGTTCAACTTGTAAAGCCTCATTCCTAGGTTTCCTCACTAACTCATAGCATAAAAAAATTAATAACCTTTGCAGTTAAATAATGCTTATTCATTATTCAAAACTTTTCTTTAAGGAAAACAATATTGTGTACTTAAAAATTAAAACTATAATCATATATTGATCATTATAAAACTTTAGATTCCAAACAAACACTCTATCGGTATTTATTATATCCATGCTTGCATCACCTCAGCCTTGTAATTTACCTACCAACTAATATGCATACCAAGTCAACAATGCTGAGTGAGTTCTAGTTTTATAGTAAAATATACTTTTAAATATTTTTCCTTATATTCCCATTAACATTTTCTTTCCTTTCTTTACTTTTAATCATCATTTATTTCCTTTCCTTTACTCGTTATCTTTCACTTTTAGTGGTAAGTGTCATATGCTAGACCCCCAACACTATGCATCAAGCTAGTAACTATGCTAAGGCCTATAAATAGACCCCGGTATCATGCATGAAGCTGGACACATTAATGAGGTCAAGCAACAAAGATCCCCTTTCAATCATGCTTGCAAGACTTTCATTATTGTCTAGCTAAGTCACCTATAATTGAGCTAACAACCTCATGGTTGTGTAATTCATTATGCTTTCAAGACTTTCATTCATCATTTCATACGCTTTACTTCATTATTCTTGTTATCTTTAACTTTCATTACATATTACTTTAATTGTAATAATATATAAGCATAACAAGTAAAGTTCACTTTAAGCATTAGATATCATAGATTCATTATATGTCAAATAAATCAAGACTTCATGTGAAAACCTAAGTGTGCGTAAACTAGGGTTATGGGAAAACTATCTTGCGAGAATACCTATAAGCAAGAACTAGGTTCATGTAAAAACATTGCATGCCAAAACATCTAATTCCTACGAGAACTAGCAACATGCGAGAATATTTAGGTGCGAAAAACCATCTAGGAAAAAACATATAACTTAAACAAGACCCTTACGTACGAAGTCACCTAGTCTTGAGGGAACTACGTATATGCGAGAACAGAGCATAAACCTTAACATATGAAAGTATTTCTTGCACAACTATAGAATCCAAGTGAAAACATCAAAAACCAACTCATCAATCAACTTTTTCATAACGTACATAGATAAACATACTAGTATCCATATCAACCCCAAAACTTGGAAAAGAAGGGGCTAGAAGCTCACCTTTTTGAAGATTATGATTAAAAAACCCTTTTTGAGAACTCCCAATCCAAAAACCACTTATTTGTGAACCAATACTATTACTAATCATCCCTTGATACATATACAAATCAAAAACTTGAATTACATACCTTAATCTCCTATTTTCCTTTCTTTCTCTCTTTAATTCCATCTCTCTAGCTACCTAATTGGGGCAGTGTTTGCATGAATGATAGGGCAAGGGGCGCCCCTTTTCTTTTATAACAAGTGCAATAGGGTTTTGACTTTCCATTTTTTGGCAACATTGGTCCTTTGACTTCATATCTTGTGAAAACTCCACATTTTATTGATTTTCTAGAAATTTCAGGGTGTTACACAATTGATAGTCATCTATATTATGACCCAAGTAGCCACTTTCTTCACATATCTCATACCCTATCCTAAGTGTCATATTTGTAGTTGACTTAAAGGAACATATTTTGACTTCTAATTTGTTGAAGCTTAGGTCATTGAACACTCATTCTTTCAAGAAACTCCCATTCCATATCTACATCTTTTAAATAAAGTGCGCCACTACTCATAGAGTACAAATACTTCCCTTCTTCATGTGTGACTCAATCTAGATTTCAGGACCATTAAAGGATGGTCAATGCAATAGTTTTATAAGGTGGAGAGACTTAGAACACTTAGAAGATCAAATAGGAAACCGGTTAGCATGATGAAACAATGAACACAAGTAAAAGAATAATAACAAAACAAGATAATATGATTTTCAGGAATGTTGTATATTGCTTTCAAGTTCTTACAAGTATTACAAGGCTTAATTCTAAATACAAGTACTTGAGATACTTTATACTACATCCTACAGCCGGTCATACTTTGAAGGCTAGTTGAAAACACTAATCTAGACAACTAGATTAATGTAGAGTCAAAAAGCAGATTGCCTTTTGACTAGTGACTATGACATGCCATAACTCACATCCTAATATATTACAAAAAGGATAAAAGTACATAGTTGGAAAGTTACAAACTGCAGGATCGATGTTTGTTTCACAACTTAGGATTATCACACAAACTCACTTAGAATTACTCGGGCTGATGAAATAGAATCTATACTAATTTCAAAGTAATTTAATAAGTTAGAAAGAACACAAGAATGGTTTTTCAAGATACTTGTATATATTACTTCTCAAATCAGTATTACAACACTCTTACAAGCGTGGTTACTAAGTTACACAAAGAAACTATATATACTACTATCTACAGCCGGTTATACTTGGAAAACCTACTGGAATTTACAACTAGATAAATACTACATTTCTAGAAGTAAAGCATCTAAGATAAAATAATAATATCCTAGATTAGGTAGTCATAACAGGTCCATGACTAACCTTTTGTCACCAACTAAGAATGAAAACTATACTAAGCTGAGAATGGTGAACAGTGGATTAAAGTATGGTCAACTGCATGGGCATGAGAAAGCATCATGTAGTATATTAGAGTTGCAGCAGTCGGTCAGACAGACCATACTTATGTCAACTAGTTCATAGTTGGTTCTTTCAAAGCTAAATGACTTCGAAAGAATAAATTCTTCCAAGGTCATTTTGGCTTCGGAAGAAACAACTTCTTCCGAACTTCTGCAAGTCTTCAAGACTTTATTCTTCGGAAGACTTTGCCTTTGATCTTCTAAGTTGTATACTTCGGAAGGAGAACAACTTAGTCTTGGAAGACTGAGTTCTTCCTTCCGAAGTTCTTTATTCTTTAAGCTTCGAAAGATCTCTAACTTATCTTTGAAAGAGCAGCTTTATCTTCAACAGACCACTTCATTTAGTACTTTAAAATCTTTCTAAGTGCTGTTTTCATTGCACCAGCCTCATATTATCTAACAAACTCCCCCTAGGCTGATGCTACCAAAACTTCACTTCTTCCTACTCCTCAATGACTTCAACACCAAGGAAAGATAATATTTGTCTGTCTTTTTGTTCTTTTCTGATGTGGTTGTGAGGAGTTTGTACAAGTCATCCGTTGAAAGTAGATCCAGCCTGTTTCTTTGGATGACATGTACTCTTTGTTCTATCCCTCTGAAGAGACTTAGTTGATGGGAACTGTAGTCATATTCCCATCTTACTATAGGATCAGAAGTTGGCCCTTCAACCATTTGCAGAAATGACTTCCTTTTTTGGTTGCTTCTTCTTCTTCTTCTTCTTCTTCTTCTTCCTTTGCTGTATTTTTCAACTCTTATTTAGTTTTAGCTTTTATGGTAAGCTCTTTAACATGCAGACTACTCAGATGATTCCTTTTGTGAGCAGCAATCTAAGAGTTGGAGGGATTAAGAATGGTCTCTCTGCTAACTCAATAATGTCAAATCTGCTAGAGTGTAGCAGAGCAGATGTGTCAAGTCTATTTACTTGACCATTTTTCCCTTTGAACAACAAAGTTGTGCATTGGTTCATCGAACCTCCACTGGACAATTGAGCTTCTTTGACTGAGGGGATTAGATGGTAGCTTGTCCCCTTTTCTTATGTCCAGCAGAGTCACTAGTCTTCTCCTTAACTTTTTCTCTTCTTCTCCTCTTCTCCAAGTGTATCAGAGTTGGTGGTAAGAAGTTGGAGAGCTTGGTCTACTGTTGCCCTTGGTAGATCAAGGAATGCATCTCTTGTGAGGGAACAGGAAGAGCCATTAATGTATTTGAGTTTAATTGACTCTTCCTCATAGGAGATTTCATTCAAGGTAGTGCAGTTGATGAACTTTCTTTTTAATTCCTTTAACTCTTCTAAGGTCAGGGGCTTAGAAGGTTCAGTAGATGGTATGGGTTGATATTGGGTTTTGGGTTGTGTTTTGGGTTTAAGGACAGGTGCTGGTGGTAGTTGTTTAGAGATAGGGGATGAAGGTGTGGGCATGGTTGATGGTGTTTGTTTAGGGGTGTAAGGTTCAGTGGTTGGCTCAGTTTTGATAGGGAAGGGAAAAGGTGTGAGCATAGGTTGTGGTTTGGGTGCTGGTTTGGGTTTGGGAGATGGTTTGGGTCTAGGAGTTGGTTTGGGTGCCATCCTCTAAACACTTTGCCTTAGAGGTACCTCCTGCCTTCTTCCTAGGCGAATGTCAGCCTTGATGTCGTTGACATGTCGCTGTAGGGTCTCCAGAGACAAGGGACCCACCTGCCTGCCAGTGAATCCATGGGCTTTAAGGTAGACTTTCATCCATTCCTTATCACCCGCAGTCTTGGCTGCAACAAGTTTTGCCTCTTCCTCCATCTTCTTCTTTCCCTTTAACTTTTCCTGAGCAACCTTCTTCTTTTCCTTGTTGATCTGATCTTGTTCTTTGTTGAAAAGGAACAAGATCATGTCATAGTTATGAGGAGCTAGCTCCTTCTGAGAATAGCCTCTTGTACAGAGAAAGGCTATCCTCTCCTTCTTCTCCTCTACCTTTTCCTCTTCCTTCTTTCTCCTATTCTCCTCCTCTATGGCCAACCTTGCTGCCTCCTCTTTTTCCTTTTGAAGCAAGGTTGCCCTCTCCAGCTTCACAAGCTCATCAAGTGGGAGTAGAAGTATTTATTCATTGTCTACTCCCAGGCTGATAAGACTGTCTATGACCTCCACTATCCATCTAATTATTGATACTTTCTTGAGTGGCTGCTGCTGCTTGCAGCCACCAGCTTCCCAGTATCAAGTCTTCCTTTCTTTTTTAGCTTCTCCAACCTTTCCTCTTCTAGAAGCTCTTCAACAGTGAGCTTCCTTTTCCCTTTAGGATCAGAGGAAGATTCAGCCTTTGGAGATTCTGGTTTAGAGGATTCAGGTTGGGGTGGTGGAGGTTGAACTTGGGGTGCAGGAGAGATAGGAGTTGTAAGAAAGTCCTCACTGTTAACCTCAGAAGCTAAGTCAAAAATGGCTTTTGTGATGAACAGGTCATCGGACATAGAGGATAATTCTATAGTACCTTCCGTAGCTTGGACTTCAGCTTAAGAAGAGATTTCCAAAGCTTCAGAAGTAAATAGAATTGCTTCCAAAGCTTGATCCTCCACTTCAGAAATTGTTCTCACAGCCTCGGAAGTAACAAGGATTGCATCATCTGTCCCTCTTGAGTCAGTTGCTGGGCCATCAGGCTTTGTATCCCCTTCGAAGTCAATCTTTGGTTCAACAAAGGCCTTAGGTTGACCTACTTCCTCCTCAGAAGTAGATGATGCAGTCCACCTTTGAAGCTCTTCAGCTCCAAAGTAAGCAATGGCTAAATCAGGTGAGGGTTGTTCAAGTGAGAAGCTTATCAGAAACTAGGTTAAAAATCTATTAAGGTTGATAAGCATCCTTGGGTCCACTTGAACTGTGATAGAAGGTGGTTGAGGAAAAATGGTTGCAAGGTTTTGCTGTAAAGGAAAGAATGAAGAAATGGTATCAATCAAAGAAATGGCAAGGTTGGGATCCACTTGAGTTGATATCTGCTTGAAAGATTAAGCAGATATCTCCTCATCATGTCTTTGTTTCTATACATTCTCTTCTTTTTTGGTAGCATCATCTTGAGAAGTAGATGAGCTGAAGGAGGAACTTAAAGAAACCTGAATTGGTACATGCCTAACGGACTTCTCAATCTGTTTCTCAGCTAATTGAGCCTTGAGATGTTCAATCTCAAGTTGCTGAGTAGCAGACCTATCTTCTAAAGACTTAACCTTTACTTCAAAGTTTGAGACATTAGAAAGCAGGTCTTTGAGAGTGAGTTGCAAACTACCCTCATCTTCCTTTGAAGGATCATCAAGAGATGGGATAACATACCTAGTATGTTCATCCTCATCACTAGTGGTGGTTTCTTGGTGCCCTAGATACCTTCGCATACTGATGTCACTTTCAGAGGCATCAATGGGCAAAGTTGCCTTAGATTTAGTCTTACTGATGTTACAACTGTCCTTAGAGGCTAGTGAAACACTCTCAGTAGTGGAAGCTAAATCTACACGAGTCACCTCCACTCTGGTTGGACCCACCTCAGTTAGGTCTAGCTGATGTGGGCTAGATATCCGAGGTTTCTTGGGGCTCAGTTGATCTGAGGAGTGGTGAGGTAGATCAACATCATGGCCCTGATGAAACAGGAAATCCTTATCAGGTCGGGTTAAAAGGTCAAGAAAGGATAGGGAGGTTATACCTAATGACCCGGGATGTTGGTCAACACCTAAGGACTCCTCTACAATAGCAGTTGAGCCAATGATGTGCCTATCCCTTTTTGGCTACTCAGGGGAGTGTTGAGACTCACCCTGAGGGCTTAAGGCTTTGGTAGTGGGCTAGACAGGCCGAGACTGAGGAGACTCAACACTGACATTGAGGTCAATAGTGGAGGATGGTTGGACCAATCAGAGTAGATTGATCAAGGGTTTGTTTGGGGACTTGACCAATCAGAGTAGATTGATCAAGGGTTTGTTTGGGGCTTCTTTTGTAGGTGATTTTGATTAGGTGGGAAGAAGTAGATGGCAGGGTAGTGGTGGTGTCTGGTGTGGGTTCATCACCTGCTGGGCTTGCAAGGATGTCACCAGGAGCCATTGGCTCAAGCATACCTGGAAGGAGATCAGTGAATTTTCTAGTGAAGTTGGTGGACACCTTCTTTAGAGTTTTAAAGATGCCGGGCTTCATGTGAGGGACCAGTAGAACATTTGCTCGTTGTAGTTTGTCCTGGTCAAACTCGCAGTTGATTATATGCTGAATGAACCGGGGATACATATAGAATTGATCCCAGGTGAGATTACCTCTTAGGTTGTTCAGCATAAATCTTGAGTAGTTGAATCGTAGGCCCTTTACCAACCCATGGACTAGGTAGCCCAAATCATATGCGATTTGATCCCATCCCCCTGTCTTGTTGGATAGGCTGTGCAGGACAATGTGCAATAAGAACTTCTAATTGTAGGAGAAATTAAGCTTGTTGACTGTAGACTTGCTCACATCTCTGCCATATCCCATCAAAGTGTAGATATCCTCCAAATCAGACTTGGGGAAATCAATGAGGGCGCCTTCATCATGGAGTTCCAGATGCTCTCTGATGGTGGTTTCACTTATGATAATCTCCTGTCCGCAGATCCTCGATCTGTTGACCCATGCATCATTGACAGTGTCGCTTAGACCATTGGCCTAGAATTCAGCCATGTGGTTAGAGTAGATGGTGGGGTTAACAGTAAGGGCAGTGAAGTATGTCGATTGTGTAAGAAATTAGATGATAGGGGCAAAATCGGCATCCCTTGAAGAATCAAGGATGGTGACCTTGTTGTGTTGAGGATTCAGGGCCATTGTTTTAAGAGAAACTGGTTAATTGAAGCAAGAAGATAGCGAAAGTAGGATGAAGAAGATGAACAGTGAAATTTTGGGGTTTTGATAACGGTAAAGAAAAGTAAGAAAGAGAAATATCCGGTAATCTTATACGGTGAAAAATCCACTGGATAAGGTGAAATGATAAGTAAAAAGATGTTTTGAGGTCCAAGTGGATGTAGGCGGCAGTTCTCCGACAGCATCTTTACAGTAAAATCAAGTGGATCCCAAAGATTTCCATTACACAGTAAAAATTTTCTTCCGAGAGTAAGGTTGCTTCCGAGATAAAAACACATGTGTTTCTCAATATTGTCTTCCGAAGGCAGATCATGTCTTAATGACAAATTTGCTTCCGAAAGTAAAATTTTCTTTTGAGAAAAGAAGTTAGTAAGCTTCGGAAGTCGATTTGATCTAGGATCAAATGTCCTTCCGAGGCTAAAAACTCTTTGGAAGAGAATACTTATGCAGAGGAATTTGCCTTCGGAAGATGAACAAAGATTTCTTTCGAGGGTAAATTTCTCTTCGGAAGAATTCATACTTAGAAATTTTGAAGAAAACCTTTTTGTAACAGGGCTTAGATTGTGTTTAGACGACATAGATAAAACACATTTTAAGAGGTTTTCGAAAGAGAAAGAATAGTCAATGTTAATCATCCTAATAGCTGTAATTAAATATTTAAATCTTTGTTCATCAAAAACATTTGTGAATAAGTCAGCATATTGTTCATTTGAATTGACTTTGACTAGCTTGATTAGATTTTTCTCATGAATATCTCTAATGAAATGATACCTGATATCAATGTGTTTTGTCTTGGAGTGCTTGACTAGATTTTCTGTGATAGAAATGGCACTCTTGTTGTTTATGTGGATAGGAGTCTCCATGAAGTTGAAACCATAGTCTAGCATCTGATTTTGAATCCAAAGGAATTGAGCACAGCAGCTTGCAACAGTAAGATACTCAGCTTTAGCAGTTGATGTGGATACACATGATTGCTTCTTACATTGCCAGGAGATGATCCTTCCACCAAGAAATTGACATCCTCCAGATGTAGATTTCTTGTTGATGTTGCAGCCACCATAATTACTGTCAGTGTAACCATAGAGGTTAAAATCCTTATTCTTAGGATACCAAAGACCTTGTTTGGGAGCTCCTTTGAGATATCTAATGATTCTTTTGGCAGTAATTAGGTGAGACACCTTTGGAGCAGCCTGATATCTTGCATAGATGCAAGTTGCTAACATGATATTAGGTCTACTTTCAGTAAGATACATCAGAGATCCAATAATTGCTCTATACTATTGCTGATCAGTATTCTTCCCCTCGAAATCTGGACAAACATTGTGATTTCTGGGTATAGGTGTCTTTGTTGTCTTACAATCTTTCATATCAAATCTTTCTAAGATGTCCTTGACATACTTAGTTTGATTGATGAAGAACCCTTCTTCCATCTGCTTCACTTGAATTCCAACGAAGAAATCCATCTTTCCTATGGAACTCATTTCAAACTTCTTCCTCATGATGCTTTCAAAGTCTTTGCATATTTGGTCATTTGAAGAACCGAATATGACATCATCAACATTGACTTGTACAAGCAGCATGTCCTTCCCAGACTTCCTTATGAACAATGTCTTGTCTATTATGCCTCTGGTATAGCCATTCTTGAGAAGAAACTGAGAGAATGTCTCATACCACAGCCTAGGTGCCTGATGCAACCTATAAAGAGCTTTATCAAGTTTGCACACATAGTTAGGGTGCTATGGATCTTCAAATCCAGGTGGCTGTCACAAATATACTTCTCTGTCGATATCCCCATATAAAAATGTACATTTCACATCAAGTTGATAGACTGTAAAGTTCTTAGATGCAATAAAAGCAAAGAAGATTCATACAGCCTCAAGTCTTGTAACAGGTAAAAAGACATCTATGTAATCTATGCCTTCCTCCTATGTGTATCCTTGAATAACAAGTCTTGCTTGATTCTTGATGATCAATCTTCTATCATCTCTTTTGTTTCTGAACACCCACTTAGTGCCAATAGGAACTTGACCAGGTGGCAATGGACATAAGTTCCATACTTTTTGCCTCTTGAATTGAAGCAATTCCTCTTGCATTGCTTCTATCCAGTTGTTGTCTTGAGGGCTTCTTCCACCTTCTTTGGTTCCATTTGAGAGAGAAAGCATGAGTACAAGCAGACATTCCCATTATAGGTCTGACTTCTTGTTTTCACACCTTCTGAGACATCCCCAATGATGTTCTCAGCTGAATGAGTGTTGTGTATCTTGAGCCTAGGAATCACATCTAGTTGTATAGATAGATCCAAGTTTGAGAAGTTTTGCTCAGTATTTTGAACACCATTATAGCTGATGTCTCACACTCATTCAATGAGGACTGATTCAATGAATGTACGACAACATCAATGGTATTTTGCTGAGAAGCAGCATCAACAGTTGCTTGTTCCTCCAGATCACTATCTTCTTCAGCTTGGTATTGAGTACTTGAGTTGTCAGCTATTGAGTTATGAGGCTCAGTTGGCTGACAACTTGTTGTAGCTCCATTGTTTCCTGAGATATTCAAGCTTTTAGGACTTTTAGTTGAAGGAGCTTGATCTTCATTTCTTCTTGGAGAACTTGGAATAGGTCTGGGTAACTCAAACATTTGATCTTCATAGGGGTCACTTTGAGTTCCTATTCCAGCTGAAATATTCTCACAAGATGGTTTAGAATAGTTTGGAAACAATTCTAAATTAAAGATATATTCAGGACCATTTCCTTTAACACAATGTGTGTGCTCATTCATAACAATGTTGGATAATTCCTCAAATTGTTGATATTTGATATTATACACTCTATATGCAATAGAGGTTGAGGAATATCCAACAAAGATAGCATCATCAGACTTTTCAGCAAATTTTGCTAAATTGGATTTCATGTTAAGTATGGTACATCTATTACCAAAGGACCTAAGAAAGCCAATGAATGGTGGCCTCTTGTTTCATAGCTCACAAGGGGTCTTTCCATAGGGCTTAACAATGCGAACCTTGTTTTGCATATAACATACAGTACTGACTGCCTCTACCCAGAAAGTTAGAGGCAGTTTTGAATCAGCTAACATAGTTCTTACAGCCTCAATAAGTGTCCCATTCATTTTCTCAGCAACACCATTCTGTTAAGGAGTTTTAGGAGCACTATATTGTCTGGCAATCCCTTTTGAGTTACAAAATGAGTCAAGAACTTGATTCTTAAACTTAGTCCCTAGATCACTTCTAATGATTTTTACCTTGTGATCTATTTGATTTTCAATTTTAAGAATAAAATATTTTAAAGTTTTAGTATTTCATCTTAAGTTCTTAAAAAGAAAACCCAAGTAAATCTTGTGAAATCATCAACAATCACAAGGCAATATGATTTCCTTCCAATGCTTATTATACTTGCGGGACCAAATAGATCCATGTGCAATAAGTGTAATGGGGTGGTGATCGAGTTAACTTCCTTGGATTTATGAGAAACCTTGTGTTGCTGTCCTTTCAGGCAAGCAACACAGTTGTCCTTATAGAAAAATTCCTTTTTAGGCACACCATGTACCAAATTATTTTTAACCAATTTATTTATGATTTTAAAATTAACATGGCATATTCTTTTATGCCAAAGAGTTGACTAATCACCATTTGCTTTGGAAAGAAAGCATGATACTTCACCCAGTAGGGAAGCATTATTCATATCTAGCTTGTACATATCCCCTCTCCTGGGAGATCTAAGAAGCACCAATTCCTGAGGAATTGTCATCCCGAGTTTGAGGATAATGCACTCATGTTCTGTGAAAAACGTTTGGTGGTTTTGATCACAGAATCGAGAAACACTTAAGAGATTGTTGATGAAATCGACAAAGGCTGATTATGAACTTTAAGAACAATTAGAACATAACCAGGTTGATTCCCCCAAGGATCTTTTCATACATTTGGCGGAAATCCATGATTAATGTTATGATATTAGTGTGTGTGTGTGTGATTGCTAGTGATTGAATGCTTGAATGGTAATAAACTGTTTGATTGTATTGATTGTTCAAAAGCTTACAAAGAATTAGGGTATTATGCTATTTATTGCCTATACAAAAACCTATATACAATTACTAAAATACCTTTATGTAAAAAAAAATTACATAAATAATCCTAAGTCTATAAGCTATCCACTGTGGATGATAGACTGTCTGCTGTGCATGATCAGTCCTCCGCTATGGATGTTGAATAAGCTATCTGCTGTGTCTTGGATGCTGTCCGCTGTGAACACTTGTTGTGTGATTGCTTTGTATGTTGTCCGCTGTGGAGTGTTCATCCTGTGTGGATTGAACATCCGCTGTGGACTATTCTTCATCTGTGGACATTAGACATCCACTGTGTGAGTTGGTCATCTGCTGCAGACACTTGGAAGTTGTTCTTCATCTACTGCATGGACTTGGTCATCCGCTATGGGCATTTCTTCATCCGCTGCCGACACTTGTCAAAATTTCTTTTATCTACAAACTTTAAAAAGAAATTTAAACAATAATTAGTGTATGTTATGAATGTTAATGATGCTAATGTGTTAGTTAATGATTGTTTGAATGTTAGAACACATTATGTTTGATTATGGCAAGTGTTATCCTTTTAAGCATTATCCTATTAATGCCCTTGTTGAGTCCAACAATACTCCCCCTAAGGATGATGTTACCATCTCTTTAATATTTGCTTGTTAGTAACAATGTGTGTGTTTGTGTTTGATATGAATGATTGTAATGGTTGTGTGTTTGACTTATACTGTTTGATTGCATGTTTGAATGTTATGCATGATTGATTGTTTGTTTGATTATATGTATGAATGATTGTCTGTTTGTCTGATTACATGAATATTTACTTGTTTATTTGATTAACTAATAACATGTATGATTGCATGATTTACTTGAATGATTCACTGATTGCACTTGTTTAATATGATTGCCTTGAATGTTTGATAATTATGTTTGCTGGTGTGACTTGTTATTTGTTTGATTGTTTGTTATGTTTGATAATTATGTATGATTTTTATGTATGATTGATGTTCTGATGTGTTTGTTGATTGTTATGTATGGTAAGATATGCATGATTGTTTGGTTACATATATGATTGTATGATTACATGTATGTTTGTATAATTACACGATTGTATGTTATTCTGATTACATGTGTAAACAGATTGTAACGTATATGTTGATTTGTATATGTTTGCTTGTTTTTGTCTGTTTGTTTGTTAGAAACCTTTAGGAATGAGAAGGACCAACTTCTTCTACATTCTTCTGAACTTCTACTGTGGCTTTCAAGGATTCTTCTACATCCTTTTCAATTGCTTGATCTTTTTCAACTTCTTTCACTTGATCTGATAAAGGAGTGATCCTCAGTGCATTTCTACAGTTTACAATGTGCTCAACAAAATAGTTAACATCACTTTTCTAATCATCATATTTGCTCTCAATTGTTAGATGAACCAACTATTCAAGTGTAGATTTGTCTAGGCTTTGCATATCAATGTTACTGACCAGTGTAATCATAACATGATTGCCCTTCAGTATCTCAAGATTGTTGTTATCTGATATTCTCATGCCTGTTATGCCTTTAATGTGTGTTAATGGTTGCAGTTTGGTTTCTAATCTTTGTTTGATTACAACATTTACATACACAGTGCCCAAAATTTTTAGCATGTGAATAAAATAACAGCAATCTCTTTTGAAAAGAACATCTTTTATTGCAGGGAATGTCTTTGTTTTTAAAACTGATACATAGGATGGATGAAGGAGTTTGATTTCCACTAGATCAAATGATCTAATGTCTGGTGCTTCCTTTCCTTCAAGCTTTCTTTCAAGTATAACGTCAAAATGTGTTTCATCATAATACCATCTAGTATTAGGATGGCTATACTAATTACCATCTATCTTTGTAGGACCGTTAAAGTGTACTTAACACTTAGTTTCACATAGAGGAGAGATCTTAGATCACTTAACAATTCAAATAGGGAACTGGTAACTTAAAATAGATGCTCCAAAGAACACAAGTAAATCAAAGAGACAGAACTAAGAATCAACACAAGATTAGTTTTTCAAGGATGTTGTACATTGATCTCAAGTTCTCTTACAAGTGTTATGAAGCATAAAGAAATTACAAGAACCTGAGACACTTTTATACTACAACCTACAACCTACAACCATCACTTACATGTAAAGACAGTTGGGATTTGACTAATCTAGACAACAAGATCAATCTAAAGTCAAAAGGCAGATTGCCTTTTGACTAGTGACTATGACATGCCATAGTTCACTGACCTTTCCTAATACAAAAAGTCTACAGGAACAAGTAAGGTAAGTTACAGACAAAGACCATTCCTACTTTTTGATAAAGCATGGGAGTTTAACCAACTTGTGTAAAGTAGGTGAACCACCAGAGCAGGTAGCGGAAAGTGTGCTTGCTTTATTAAAAGTTGATTCAGAGAAAGCATATTTTCTCTGTCCTCTGAAGAAATCAGTCTTCACAGCTTTGGAAGACTTTGCCTCTGAAGCTTTTGAAGATTTCATCTTTGGCTTCAGAAGATGCTGGTCTTTGGCTTCGGAAGACTTTACACTTAAATTTGTTTTTCAAGTTAAGTGTAAAGCTTTCGCAGCAGTTTCTTCTAAACTTTGGCTTCGGAAGATTTTACACTTAGCATATTTCTGAGTGTGTAAAAGCTTCCCAAGCTAGTTCACCTTTGTTCCGAAGTGCATGTTGGAAGACTTGGTTGTTTTGGTATCCTTTGGTTTCATCAGCCTTTTAACTTCAGAGGTTCCTACAAACTCCCCCTAGGCTGATGCTACCAAAACAGAGAAGTTCTTCAGATCTTGATAGTACACATTAGGATCCTCAGCATACCTTTCTTCATCATAAGATCTGGATCCTTCAAACTAACATAGATCCTTCTCTTGTCAAAGAGATCATGCAGAGGAAGATTGAGCATCTCTATAGAGGAATAGACATGCATGCCTTCCTGATCTCTTATTACATGCCATTTGTCTGAGTCTTCATCATAACTCCAAGACAAAATGGGTCTTCTAATGGCAAGAGGCTCTACTATCATAGGAGTTTGGTGAGCAACCTCTTCTTGCACTTCCTCAGGAAGCTCTGACTCTTCCTGAGGTTGGGAGGTGGATGCCTTTCTTTTCTTCTTCTTTGAGGTTGATCTTCTGGCCATCCACTTTCTCCTCCCAGATGATTTTAACTGAGGGGAGTGGTCTTGAGTACCAGGTTGTTCAGTAGAGTCCCTCTCAGTTGGGATCTCCTCTCTCATAGGTTTAGAGGGGGTGAGAGGAGTACCCAACTGTGGATCAGAAGATGAAGTTGGCTGAGATGTAGCTCCAGGTTCAGGTTGTGTTGTCTTAGTGGGTTCAACCTTCACCTCAACTTCAGGTTGGGCTGGACTTAACCAGCTCTCCCTTCTTAATCTTCTACTTGATTACCTTGATAAACTCATCCATTATGGATAGAGGCATAGGGCCAAGACTCCTTCTGGAGAATCCATACAGCTTCAAGAAGCTCATCATCCTTTGTCTGTCAGCAGACTTCTTTTGGCTTTTGTGGATGATGGCCCTTGATCTTGCAGCTTCTTCCTTTAATCTTTTCTTCTCAGCTTGTTTTTCTCTTATAGCCTTTTCTTCCATCTGCTTATTGTATTCAAACAATATATACTCAGATGGTAAGGGAAGAAGTGCATCTGCCTGATAGAGACCTGTGGCACTCAGGTAGCTGATCATCTTTAGTCTTTCTTCTTCAGTAGCTACTTGAGGTTGTTCAGTGGCAACAGTCTCTGGCTCAGGACTTTCTTGAACTGGGGAGAGGACAAGAATGTTTTTGTAGAGTCTTTTTTCCTCATTTCTTCCTTGTGTTTGAGGGTTAAGGCTGCATCCTCTGCTTCCTTCCTCTCCTTTGACAACTCAGTGTCAGCCAGTTCGTTCAGCTCATCTAAAGGGAGAGAGATGAGTTCATCTATATTGTAATTTCTGGTTCCCAGGTAGTTTAGCCTGGATGCCCTTAACTCATCTTCCTGAGTGTTCAGCCTAGGGGCAGCCCTTATTGCAGCTTCCATAAATCCTGGGGAACCACTTGAACTCTCTCCCCTTAGCTTCCTCTTCCTCTCTCTCTTCTCTTTTTCAATCTCCTCAGTAGTTAATTTCCTTTTACCTTTGTCAACCACAGGACTTGGTGACTCAGGCTGAAGAGAGCTTTGGCCTTCATTGCTTGGTTCAGCTGTCAAGCTCTGGCCAGAGAGAGGCTGTGAAGCACTATCACCAGCTGGTGTTTCACTGAGGGTAATGGGTGTAGAGGGAGATCCTGTCTCAAGGGTCATAAGTTCAACCTCTGGGTCTTCAGTCAAGGTTTTCCCTTCGAAGCTAATCTCCGGGTCCACCTCAACATCCAGTTGACCAAAGATCTCACTTGCTAGCCTCTGTCTATATAATTTTGTTCTCAGTCTGTACTCCTCTAACACCCTGTCTTGGATCCTTTCTGCCAATCTTGCTGCTTGTCTGTTGTTGCTTGGGTTGACAAGGGGCAGATCCACCAAGTTTATACTCTCATAGAAACTCAGGGTGGAGATGTTGAGAATTTCTTGTTGACCCTGAGCTCTAGAGATCACAAGAGCTTTCCTATCACTGTTATACCCCAACCCCAGATTGGGTTCTCAGATGGGGCAGATATTGCTCTTGGACTCCCTCTTCAAACCATTGTTGAATGAGCAGTTCCAGATCACTGTCTAGAGGAGGTTGCTGAGTATAGAAAACTGCAAGAGAGGATGGTGAGTCCTCTCTGTCCATACTCTAAGAAGAACTCCCAGGTTCTATGATTATCAGAATTTTCTCCCCCTTTTTGGTAGCATCACCCTCTTGCATAGGTGAGCTGGGAGACTGATCCATGACATCCACAAGTTCTTGTAGACCTGGATGAGTTGGTCTCATGGGTCTCTCAGCTAACTTGCCCTTGAGATCGATGATCTTAAGTTGCTGGTCATTGACCCTCTTCTGCAAGATAGTCACCTGAGATTCCAGGTGAGCTATCTTTGACACAAAGTAGGTGCACAGATTTGATAGTTTGTGCACCTGTTGTTGAAGAATCATGGGGGGATGAGAGAAATGGACCTAAATCTTCTTCCTCACCACCAGCATAGATTTCTTGGCTGCTGGATTTTCCCTGCCCAATGATAGCTTCCAGAGAAGTGTCAAGAGGCTGGGCTGCCATGGTAGAGGTCCTAGTGATGTTATCACTTGCAAAAGTGATAGCCTCTGCCATATGGATCTCCTAAACAGTGTCAGAGGGATCCACCTCAGTTAGGGGTAGCTGATGTGGGCTAGAAGTAGGTGAAGCAAGAGTACTCATCTCATCTTGAGTGTGAAAAGAAAGGAGAGATTCATGGTACTCACTGAAGCCCAAATCTTCATCAGAGTAGAAGTCAAGGCTGGGTATGGGGCGGTTGAGATCAAGAGGCTGGGGATGGTATCTTTCCCCTGAAGGTTGATCACTAGAGTGTTGAAACTCAGAGTGATGGCTTAAGCATGTTTGTGGAGTTGTGAGCTCATCAGGCTGGGCATGAGGAACCTCAGCACTGATTGTTTGAAAGATGGGAGTGGTCTGCTCCTCAAGGGAAGTGGGAGCTCTAGATTCCACTTCCTCCTATATAGGTTCTGATTTGGGGGCCTGCACATGCTCAATAGCAAGTGCAGGGGTTCGTTTGGGTTTTCTTTGGTAGGTGATTTTGATGGTAGGTTGTATTTGAGGTGGGTGAGAAGTAGAGGGTGTTGGTTCATCAATAGCTGGTGCTGCTAGGATGTCACCCTGAGCAATGAGCTCAAACATTTTTGGAACAAGGGCTATTTCTACCCCTGAGAAGCCGACAGTTGGCTTTTTCAAAATCTTGAAAATGCCGGGCCTCATATGTGCAAGTTTAAGAATATTACCTATTCCCCTCAACTGTGGTCCCATTTCATAGTTGAGAATAAGTTGAACATACCGGGGGAACATGTAATACTCTAAGGAGTTCAAATTTTGAAGTAAGTTTGTAAATACAAATTAAGAGTACCTGAATTTGACCCCTTGTACCTTCCCATGGACAATGAAGGAAATGTCTTTTGGAATCTAGTCCCATCCCCCATGCTTATTGGATAAGCTATGTATGACTACATGGAGGAGGTATTTCCATTAGAATGAGACCTTCCCCTTCCTGAAGGTCTTGACCGAAAAGTCACCTTCGTAGCCCATCTGCGCAAAGGATTGGTTGACAACAGCTTTTGGAAAGGACAGCTCACCTGCTTCATCATCCAGCTGCAAATGGGTGTTTATAATGGCTGGAGTGATGAAAACCGTCCTCCCTTGTACTGTGGCAGACAGTGCTTTCTCCCTGTCCATGGGGACCTCTTGACAGGTCCGCCAGAACTCAAGCAACTAATCCTCATAGAAAGGAGGATCGATTGTAAGGGAGGTGAAGTAATGAGACAAAGAAAGATACCTACACATGTCTAAGAAGCTTGGATCCTTCTTAGAGTTTAACAGTGCAACTTGATTGTGTTGCCTGTGTAGGTGCATGGTGAAATCAGGGTCGTTACGTCGATCAAGATTGACCATTTGAGGAAGCTTTGCAGTGAAGAAAGGAAGAAGAAGATGAAATTTTGGAGTTAAATTTAGGGTAAGGACCAGTGAGAGTAGAGAGACGAAATAGAACCGTTTGGAAGATATATGCTGTGGATTTGAGACAAATTTATGACAAAAAGATAAACTTTGAAATCCGCAATTGGGTCCTACTTTTGAAAAAGTGCGCCCAAAAAGTTAGCTTTCTTGGAAGCTGTAAAACTTCCGAAGGCAATTTTGGCTTCGGAAGCTTTGTAGAAAAGCTTCCAAAGGTAGTTTTAGCTTCGGAAGATATTTCAAAGAATTTTGAAAATTTGGCTTTAGAAGAAGTGAATGAGTCTTCCGAGACTTAGTTGCTTTCGGAAGATATTTGTTCTTTGAATGCATTTAATCGCTTATATACAAATTTAAGCTTCGGAAGATACCCAAGAATTTCTTTCGAAGGTAAATCTTAGATAAGCTGTTAAATGATTTAAAGACATAAATTTATTCCGACGGCTATTTGAGTTCTTCCGAAGAGAAATTTTCACAAATCTAAGGAATATCAGTTAAAAGTTAATTTTCTTGCAAAGAGAACAGGCCTTATGAGGAGATCTAATAGACAACTTAGGACACGCGATTTTAAGAAATAAAGTTGATTAAGTTATTAAAGAAAATCTATTCAAAGTTAATCATCCCAATAGCTGATACAAGATATTTAAATCTCTGTTCATCAAATGCCTTTGTGAACAGATCAGCATATTGTTCATTTGTGTTAACTTTGATTAGTTTGATCAATCCTTTTTCAAAATTATCTCTAATCAGATGATACATGATATTGATGTGTTTGGTCCTTGAGTGCTGCACAGGATTCTCTGTAATTGAGATGGCACTGTTGTTGTCTATGTGGATGGGAGTCTCTTTGAAATTGAACCCATAGTCTAGCATCTGATTCTGAATCCAAAGCACTTGAGCACAGTAGCTAGCAGCAACAATGTATTCAGCTTTAGCAGTTGATGCAGACACACAGGATTGCTTCTTGCATTGCCAAGAGACTATCCTTCCACCCAGGAATTGACACCCTCCAGATGTGAACTTTGCAGTCATGTTACATCCATCATAATCATTATCTATATAAGCATACAGATTAAAGTCTGAATTCTTTGGATACCAAAGGCCTAGATTTGGAGCACCTTTGAGATATCTAAGAATCCTTTTGATAGTGATTAGGTGTTACATCTTGGGGTTGGCTTGATATCTTGCACATATGCATGTGGCAAACATGATATCAGGCCTGCTAGTAGTAAGGTACATAAGTGACCCAATCATAGCCCTGTAGAGATGTTCATCAATCTTTAAGAACTTGTCTTTGCAACCTTACAGTCAGTGAATCTTGTAAGTATGTCCTGTACATACTTTGACTGACTAATAAAGATGCCTTCTTCAACCTGCTTCACTTGAATTCCTAGAAAGAAACCGATTTCCCCCATGGCACTCATATCAAATCTATTCTTCATCAGCATCTCAAAGTCTTTATAGAGCTTTGGATTAGTTGAACCAAAGATGATATCATCTACATATATTTGAACTAGCAGTGTGTCATTTCCTATTTCTTTGATGAAGAGAGTCCCATCAATAGTACCTCTTTTGTATCCATGTTGACAAAGATATGTTGATAGTGTCTCATAACACTTTCTTGGAGCTTGATGCCGTCCATATAGAGCTTTATCAAGCTTGCAGACATAATCAGAATGATCTGGGTCTGCAAAGCCAGGTGGTTGTTTGACATAAACTTCTTCATCAATTACCCCATAAAGAAAAGCACATTTCACATCAAGCTGGTAGACCTTGAAATCCTTGGATGCAGCATAAGCCAGAAATATTCTTACAGCTTCAAGTCTTGCAACTGGAGCAAAGACATCAGTGTAATCAATCCCTTCTTCTTGAGTGTATCCTTGGACAACCAGTCTAGCCTTGTTCTTGATGATAATCCCTCTATCATCCTTCTTGTTCCTGAATACCCATTTGGTTCCTATGACACTTTTCCCTTAAGGAAGAGGGCATAAATTCCATAGCTTCTGTCTTCTGATTTGAAGCAGCTCATCTTGCATAGCTTCAATCCAGCTTCCATCCTTCAAAGCCTCATCAACCTTCTTCAGCTCTATCTGGGATAAGAAACAAGAATGTAGACAAACATT
Source organism: Flaveria sonorensis (assembly GCA_025506505.1). Lineage (NCBI taxonomy): Eukaryota > Viridiplantae > Streptophyta > Magnoliopsida > Asterales > Asteraceae > Flaveria > Flaveria sonorensis. The sequence goes on along the minus strand of CM046431.1, from coordinate 28,405,330 downwards.
ACTGTCATGAGTTTGTCCTCTTGTTCTTACCCCTAAGTCAACATTTCCAATGATGTTTGTGGTGGGATGTGACTTGTGGATCTGAAGTTGAGGGATCACAGCAAGTTGGTTAGACAGATCTAAATTTGAGAAATTCTGATCTGGCAATAAGGTGTCTCCCACCACATCAGCACACTTATCAAGAGAAACTTGATCCAATGAGTGTGTGACATCATTCATGTTGTCTTCAATGGAGTGGTTATCAGCATCAAGAAATTCTTGATCACTGTCATCACCTCTAGTTCCTCTTGCATTTGAAGTTCCTTCACCTAGATTTGGAGCCTCTAAGCTAGAATTTGAAGGCACCACAGATGAATCAATAGTATTTGTCATGCTTGTGCTGATAGGAGCTTCACTTGCTGGGTTAGTTACCATTGGAGCTGAAGTAGTCTTCTTGGTTGGTCTTTTCAGCTCAAATCTTGGATCAGGATCTTCTGTTGATCTGTTATTTGTAGATACTGAAATATTCTCATAAGATTTGTTAAAACAATTGGTAACTAAATCAAGATCAAACAGCCAATCCAGACCAGAACCTTTCATACAGGGTGTGTGTTTATTGAAAGTCACATTGGCTGACTCCTCAATGATTCTAGTTCAGAGATTGTATACTCTATAAGCCTTAGCTTAAGAAGAGTATCCAACAAAGTGTCCATCATCTGATTTCTCAGCAAACTTGGGTATTTGATATTTGGTATTCAAGATGGTGCAAGGACATCCAAATGTTATGAGGAAACCAATGAATGGTCTCCTTTTGTGCCACAGTTCATAAGGAGTCTTACCATGAGTCTTAACTACTAAAACTCTATTCTGCACATAGCAGGCTGTGTTAACAGCCTCTGCCCAGAAGGTGATAGACAGTTTAGAGTCAGACAACATGGTTCTAGCAATCTCAATAAGTGTCCTGTTTCTCCTCTCAGCAACACCATTTTGCTGAGGAGTCCTGGAGCACTATATTGTCTTGAAATACCCTTTTCATCACAAAATGTATCAAGGATTTGGTTTTTAAATTCTGTTCCTTGATCACATCTTATGACTTTGACCTTGTGATCACATTGATTCTCAAATTTTAGAATGAAGTTCTTTAAGATTTCAGGAGTCTCATCCTTAGTTCTAAGGAAGAAGACCCAAGAGAATCTTATGAAGTCATTTGTGATCACTAAACAATAAGAGGTCCTTCCTAAACTCATTACACTGGTGGGGCCAAACAGATCCATATGTAACAAGTATAGGGGAGTAGTGATAGAGTTGATTTCCTTTGGCTTGTGAGACACTTTGTGTTGCTTCCCTTTCAGGCATTCAACATAGTGGTCATCACTTGTAAACTCTTTCTTTGGCATTCTAGTTACCAAATCATTCTTAGTCAATTTATTCATGTTCTTAAAGTTTACATGGCACATTCTTTTATGCCAGAGGAAAGACTCATCACTATTGGCTTTAGACAGAAAGCAAGAAACTTCTCCAGAGGAAGATGTTTCATGCAGATCCATCTTGTACGTGTTCCCTCTCTTGGGGGCTCTAAGCAGAATGTGCTCTTGAGGAATATCAACCCCAGGCTTAAGAACAATGCACTCATGCTCAGTAAAGAGCATCTGATATTTTTGGTCACAAAATTAGGACACACTCAAAAGATTGTATCCAAGCTCTTTGACAAAGTTTACATTCTCAATACTGAGCTTACCATTTGTAACCTTGCCCCTTCTAGTAATGTAACCTCCTGCATCTCCTCCAAAAGCAGCTGGTCCTCCATTAATTCTTTCGAAGCTTTGAAGTAAGGACTCATTGCCAGTCATGTGCCTGGAGCAGCCACTATCAATGATCCAGACATTTTTGTTTGCCTTTGGCTGTCCCTACATAAAAGAGATAATTTAGTTACATTTGGAAACCCAAGCCTCATTGGTCTTGGGCTTATAAAATTCAGATGAAGGTAATGAAACAGTAAGTGATCCTATGTTTAGGCTTTGAGGATCATTTGTTGTTGCTGAAGAGGAGCTTTCAGTCTCAAGGTCTTCCTTCATCTTCCACACAACCTTTGAAATATTTGGATTGACCTTCAATACTTCAGAAGCTTTTGTAGCTTCGGAAGCTTTGGAGACAGTTCCTTCGGAAGATCTTGCTTTCACTACAGCAAGCTTCGGTACTTTGGAAGCATTCCTTTCTTCGAGACCAACTTTTCTTCCGAATGCAATTTCTTACTTGCCTTCTTCTTCATTTTGGAGCTTCCGAAGGAAACAGATTTTCCTTCCGAAGCTGTTTGTTTCTTCTTCTTCTTAAAAGTTTTCTTCTTGATCATGTGGATAGTACTCTTGGGATTGTACTGAAAATCCTTAGCCAGATGTGAAGTACTACCACACATAACACAATCCAATTCTTTCCTTCTAAGAGCCTTCTTTCCCAAAGAAGACTGAGCTTGAACACTTTCCTTTTCTTTCTTCACCTTTTCAGATGATGCAGCAGGCTTCTTAGGGTGAAGCTTGCTCTTTGAAATGGATGGTTCAGGCTGTGTAGCAGTGATGCACAGCTGATCAATCTTCTTGTTATTGCTGGAGTGAGTTGAAGCTGAAGCAGAACTCTTGGAACAGGAGTTATTGGCAGAATCTTCAGCTTTCACCACCTCAAATCCTGCAGAGATAAATACTTGTTTCTCCTTGGGGTCAAAAGTGGCCTTGATGTCTTGAGCTTTCCTTGATCTTCTTTTTGCTCTTCTGATCAAGTTTTTTCTCTTGGACCTACTCAAACCAGATCCTTTCTCCTCCTCAGGAGCATGGTGACCCTTTTTGGATTGACTCTTTTCACTCACTTCAGAGTCATCCTTCACTATCTCCTCTTCATCCTCTTCATCATTGGGGTCTATGGATGGCAGCTCATCTTGACCAGTTCCACACCTTGGAGATCTAACTGATTATAGAGTGTGTGGAGGAGCTATCTCACTAGATCCCATTCCCTGCTTATTCTGATGACACATTTTTGCATGCAGAGATGAGGATATTATGTTCTTGAAGGTCTCTTCTTCAAGAACACATTTTTCTGCCCTAGCTTTGGTGATCACAAGCTTAGCCAGACATTTAGTCAACTTAGTAATGAAATCCTTAATTTGAGTACTGTAGTTTGTTTGCTCATGTTTAAGAGTTGAAATTGTTTTCTCTAGATCTTCTATCTTAAGTTTATAGTCTTTTTCAGCTCTTTTAAAATCAGCTTCTAAAATATTTAAAGACTCAATGTCAGATCTCATTTTCAAGTTGTAAGGCCTGTATCTATTTACTTTAGCAATACATTCAGGAGAGCAAATATGTTCAAGTACCTTGGCTTCATCATGGTCAGCCATGAGTGCTTGATTTGGAGATGCATCTTCTGCTTGAAAGCTCCAGCCAAAGCGTCATTCTTCAACAGCAACTGCAGCTTGCTATCTTGGCTTCTCATTCTGGTTCCCTCCTTCAGTGTAGTTTGGCCTAGATGAAGCTTGGCCACCATTTGACTTGGGTGCCTTGCATTCTCTAGCAAAGTGTCCCATTTGGTTATAGTTGTAACACTTGACTTTGCTCTTGTCCAGCCCAAACTTGCCACTGGCTGCATTGCTAGGAAACCTTCTCCCAGTCCTCTTGTAGAACTTCTGGGTTCTATGAGTGAGAAGAGCCATCTGCTGGACTATCTCTATGTACTCCAGATCATCTGGATGGATACAGTCCAGGTCTTCAAGAGTGAAAAGAAAGTTGCCTGAACTTTCATCAGTAGAGACAAAAGCTTGAGAAGAACTTGTCTCTTGGAAGGGACTTCCATGGATGTAGCTCTCTCTGGGTGTCTTTGGGAAGGTGATGAAAGGACCTTTTTATGAGGTTTCAGGGTAGCAGTTGAGATGATGCTGTGGTTCTCTGCTATCCCTTTCAACCACATGAAGGGCTGAACTCTGGTGAGTGTTGGAGTTACCATATAAATTTTGCATGTTCATCTCTATCTGGTATCCACTGAGTATCCCATACAACTCAATGAGAGTAAGGGTCTTGAGGTTTTCAGTCCTCTTAATGACCATATAGTAGTTTGTCCATTGTCTGGGAAGAGAGGACATGAACTTCCTTACAATATCCCTATTCTCAATAGTTACCCCAACATCAGCCAGAGTATCCACAATGTCAACATACTTGAAGTATTGTTGAGTCATGGTTTCACCTGTCTTGAAGGTGAAGTTTTCAAACTGTTGCTTCAGGGGATCCTTCTTGTTCTCCTTGGCTTCATTTGAACCCTCATACAACAGTTTCAGTGCATCCCATAGCTGTTTAGCGGTCTTGCACTTCTGGAAACCTCTGTAGATGGAGTTTGGAAGAGCAGTTTGGAGGGCTGTCATGGCTTTCTTATCAATGTCAATTCTTTTCCAGTCTTCATCGGAAAAGTCAGCCCTCTCCTTTGGTATCATGTTACCACCAGCAGCAGCTGAAGAGGTGCATGGTACATGAGGTCCATTGACAACAAACTCCCACATCCTGGAATCTTGAGACTTGATAAAGCCTTCCATTCTTTGACACCAAGTGTCACAATAATTCAAATAGGGAACTGGTAACTTAAAACAGATGCTCCAAAGAACACAAGTAAATCAAAGAGACAGAACTAAGAATCAACACAAGATTAGTTTTTCAAGGATGTTGTGTATTGATCTCAAGTTCTCTTACAAGTGTTATGAAGCATAAAGAAATTACAAGAACCTGAGACACTTTTATACTACAACCTACAACCGTCACTTACATGTAAAGACAGTTGGGATTTGACTAATCTAGACAACAAGATCAATCTAAAGTCAAAAGGCAAATTGCTTTTGACTAGTGACTATGACATGTCATAGCTCACTGACCTTTCCTAATACAAAAAGTCTACAGGAACAAGTAAGGTAAGTTACAGACAAAGACCATTCCTATTTTTGATAAAGCATGGGAGTTTCACCAACTTGTGTAAAGTAGGTGAACCACCAGAGTAGGCAGCGGAAAGTGTGTCAACTTTATCAAATGTTGATTCAGAGAAAGCATATTTTCTCTGTCCTATGAAGTAATCAGTCTTCACAGCTTCAGAACACTTTGTCTCTGAAGCTTTTGAAGATTTCATCTTTGGCTTCGGAAGATGCTGGTCTTTGGCTTCAGAAGACTTTACACTTAAATTTTTTTTTCAAGTTAAGTGTAAAGCTTCCACATCAGTTTCTTCTGAACTTTGACTTTGGAAGATTTTACACTTAGCATATTTCTGAGTGTGTAAAAGCTTTCGAAGCTAGTTCACCTTTGTTCCAAAATGCATGTTGGAAGACTCGGCTGATTTGGTATCCTTTGGTTGCATCAGCCTTTTAACTTCAGAGGTTCCTACAATCTTCTTCATAATAAGCTTCAAGTCTGATGGTCTTAGTAGGTATCCTACTCTTTCTAGCAGTTCACTGTCAAACTGCTCTAACTGTTCTTCACTTGTTTGTTTTCTTTTGCTAGCTGCTTGTTGTTCTTTTTGAGCTTAGCAATATGAAGTTTATCTTCTCTGTCAGCCTTTTGTTTCATCTTATGATGTTGCTGGTTCATGTATGATCTCAATATGTGAAAGAAGTTAGCTCCTCTTGGATTGTTTGTGTGATTAACCATATTCTTAACTATATCAGGTCAAGTTTGTCTTCATATGTGAGTGATCTAAGTTGGGATATGTAAGTTAAGTATTGGGCAAGTCCAGATGCACTTTTGATTAGAACAGCATCCTAAGTTTCATCATACGTCCAAGCTACAATTTTCCTTTCATTTGTATCAGCAGTAAGAGTTATTCTGTCATAAAGTTTGACAAAATTTGTTTTCTCATTGATCATTTCTTTAACCTCTTTTCCTTCAGGCCATAGCCTGTGAGGCATAAACTGCCTTTGTTCCTTAATTGGATGAAGTTCAGGTGGAGCTTGATGATAAGTGGATAGAGAAGATACAGGATAAGGTCTAAAGATTTGTGGCTTCAATGCATTTGCAAGCATGTTCATGTAGATCTCTCTAGCCATTTCTTTCATTTGAGATAGAGATCTGCCTGCATATGACCTATAGGGCACCCTTGTGTGACTCAAACAACTTTTAACCTGTGAGTAGGTCATCTTCTCTATTTGAGGATCTTTTGGTAAATTCTTTTACAGCTCTTGTTGATCCTTGATTTCCTTATACCTTCTGTATGTTTGCTCTTTTTCATTCTTCATGACTTCTTAAAAGTCTTTGAGCAAGTCTTTAACCTCAAAAAGGTTAAGCAGCATGAATGTATCATATGGAAATCCTCTTGTTACTAATTCAATTCCCATTAAAGTTTCAGGATCATCTGGGAAGAGTTCTTGTATGTCTTTCATAACATCTTCATCTCTATCTTCATCTTCATCATCAGAATTACTCAAGATGACTATAGGCTGTTGATCATGAGTTTGATCAGTTTCACCTTCATCTAGTGTTGCAGCCTTACATGTTATCTGTTTGGCTTCATCATCCACTGGTTCAGCTTTGACTTTCAACAACTTTAGTGGTGGTGATTCAGGTTCTTCTTGTTCTTCAACCTGTTGTTTTCCCTTCTTTAAAGAAGCTAGGTACAACCTTTTTCTCTTTCTTTCATATGTTTTCATAGAAGGCTATGATGATGATGAGGCTTAATCTTTGGATGGCTTGGATTGTTCTTTCAAAGATTTCGCATATTGTTTGATTAGTTCTTTTTGTTTCTCAGAGAGTGGATTCACAGGAACAATGTCTGTTTGAGCTGATTGGGTGTCAAGTGTATGAAAGTGAGGATGGGTGAGTAGTGTATGTTCTCAAATGGATTTGACTCACTAAACAGTTGATCCATTGAGTATGATTTCTCAGGGATAATAAGTGCTAATTCTGTATGATGTTCCTGAGTGCTTGTTTCTCCAACAGGTGACATGACTTGTTCAGCATATTCAACACTCAGGTCTTGATCTAGAACCTCTGAATGATCTTTTTCATTTAGTTGAGTGTCTCTGTACTCCATCTCTATGTTTAGTCTTTGAATTTTTTATCCTTTGCATCTATCTACTAAGTTAGATATGCAACATCTAGTCTTGTATTGTTTAGATCTTGATCCTTTGCTTTCACCTCTTCCTTTGATTGATTTAGTTGTTGTTCTAGTAATTAAACAATCAACTTCTGAGCTGTTTGATCTGCTGTGAGCTTTTCTATCTCTTAATCTTTGCTTTTGAGCTTTCCTTTTAACCTTTTAGCTCTATTGTTTGATTTCTCAATCAGCTTGTTATACTCAGTGAATAAAAACACTTTAGAGTATTCAATCTCATCCTCTGTTGGAATCTCACTGCCCTGTTCTTCACCTTTAACACGTTTAGCAGTGCTTTGCTATTCTAGATCATGCTCTTGAGCTAATAAGGTGCCAATTTCTTCTTGCTGACTTATGTGTTCTTCCAAAGAGGCATCAATATCTCACAAAAGAGAAGATAGTGTTTGTTGATCAGAAAAGGTTGGGCTTTGTGGTGGAGAAGGCATGTGATGTTCAAACTGAAAATACTCTTGTTCTTGGGTTTCTTTTTATGCTTGTTCTTCATGAATGATTTGCTCTTGTATTAGTGCAACTTCTTCTTCTTGATTGATTGGTTCTAGTATAGGTGCTACTTCTCCTCTTGAATGATTGGCTCTGGTTGAATGATTGGCTATTGATGAATCATATTTTGAATCACCATGTTTATTTCTCCTTGACTTGGAATCCTCATGAACATATCAGGAACAGGTATATCAAAATCAACCATATGAGGAGGAACAAGTACTTCATCTCCTTGATACAGGCTTGACTTGATTTTATGAAACACATGTTCATTAAAATGAATTGGTTGGAAGATAGCACCCTCTTTTGGTATGTTTGGTAACTGATCATCAATGATCATCTGTAGGAATCTTGGATACATCACCTCTGTTAAGTTGTAGATCATTCCATTAAGGATTTGGGTTGCAAAGTTGAATGGTCTCTTTGATATGATACTTGCTATGATACTTGCAATAGCAGATGACCTTCTTAAAGATGTAGCATCCCATCCTGTCTTTCAGTTAGTCATTGTTTTCTGATAAGTGTGCATTAGGAATCTAAATTGAGCACACATGTATGATTTCTTGATTTGTTTTCTCTCAGTGGTTCCTGTATACCCAATCTGTCTGAATACATGCAACATATAATTCTCATCAAACTTAATTAGGCCTTGAGCATCCTCATCACCAAGTTGTAACACTCTTCTTATTACGTCCTCAGATATGATGATCTGATGCTCATGTATGTTAGACACAACAACTTGTTGGTCATTCATTTGCTCTAGATGAGCATGAGTCCAAATTCGGACTATGTGATCTTCATATGTCTTAGGCCTGGCTGTCATAGCATGAACCAGCCTAGTTTGTCTTATGGCTTGAATGATATCTTTGTAGTTCTCAGCCTTAGGTGAATTTGGGTTGAGAAAGGCATAGAGATTATGATCTCTGACAAATACTAGATTTGCGATATCTGTAATAAAGAAGATAAATGTTAGTAACTTGTATGATAATGATGTATGATGTTTAAGATGATGAAATGTTGATCAAGTGTTCACTAAGTTGATGTGTTTGTTATGAAATGAAGTCATATGCATGCTTAACACTTGTGACTTGTTTAAATGTATGTTTGAATGACTTTGACAAATCAGTCAGTTTGACTTATCAAAAGTCAACTATTTGGTCAATTTTGATCATGAAAATCTTGTTTGATTTAATTTGTTTTGATCCAAATGTTGTGCATATGGTTGTTTTTATCACAGTGTGTTGATTGTGTCATATTATACACTGATTTCATTTCATATCAACTCAACTTGAACATTTCAGTTTGACTGCTGAAATCAAAACATTCATTGAATGCACATTGAATGAATATGCATTTAATGTTAGTGTGTCCAATACCATGCCAAATTAACTGATTTTACATGTTTGTTACAAACTTTTGAACATGTTTACCAAGTTATAACATATTTCAAGTTAGTTTAAACATTTTCAAAGATCAAACATCAGCTTTTGTATGATTTTGGCAAGAACATCATGACTGTTCATGAACCCGATGAACACTTAATCAAATTACATCAAAACAACACTCCTAATACATTCAACTAAGGTCATCTAACACATATTCAGTGTTTTATTTCATTTAAAAAATCAACAGATTCTAGTTTGAGCTTTGTTCATTGTTTGACTTAGGTCACAACAATGTCAAATTCAAAATCTAAGAATCAGATGTTTTAAAGATTGTATGATGATTAGATTCTTTATGTTATACCTATTTGATCAACAATCAATGGTAGAATCAAATAGATATTTGGTTTTAAATCAAAAAGGGGTTTAAGGGTTTAGCAGATTTTGAACGTTTTAAAATTTTAATTTTCTCTCTCTCACTTGTGATGAAAAAAAAATCACAACTGTAGGACCATATATACAACGGACAAAATGAACATCCGCTGTGTATACAATTTGAATGTCCACTATGTAAACAATTTAAACTTAAATTTTACTTTTAAGTTGTCTGCTGTGTGTTACACATGCATTGTGTGTACAGTGCATCTGCTGTACAAATATAAACTGTACACTGTGGACCCCTTTGACTGGTTGATTGAGTATACAGTGGATGATTGCTTGGTCATGCACTGTGAAATCTGAATGTTTGACTGAGTTCATAGCGGATGACCACTTGGTCATGCGTTGTGGACTCTTTGAATGATGAATTATGTTCATAGCGGATGAACATTTGTTCATGCGCTGTGCACACTTGTGATAAAAATTTACAACTGATGACAAAAAGGTCATAAGCTATGAGTTGTTCCCTGTTCACAGAGCGGATGAACATTTTGTTCATGAGCTGTATGGTCTTTATTTGTTTGTTTTGTTATACACAGCGGATGAGCATTTGTTCATGCTTTGTGTACATTTGATTATTTGTTTTAATATATATACACATCGGATGAGTATTTGTTCATGTGCTGTGTTCACTTTGTTTGATCAAAAGATATTCACACTGGATGACTTACTATCATGCACTGTGAATATTGATGATGATGTACAGCGTATGTTTACCTGTGTACATACGCTGTGTACACTTGTAATGTTTATACAATGGATGAATAATGTTAGTCATGCGCTGTGTGATAACTATATTCATAGCAGATGTCTTACCAGCATCATGCGCTGAGAACACATGTATGTTCACTAGTGCATGTGTATGTATGTTTGTGTTTTGTACTCTATATACACTTAGTGTATTTTGCATGTTTTGATGGATACTGTAGCTACAACGGATGTATGTTTGTATGTCCGCTGTGAAAACAGTTGTCTAAAATTTAAAATTTTGTTTGTTTTGAAATGATTTCTTCCAAGAACAACTGTCTGATAAATTTTCTTCCTAAGCAAAAGTTTGATAATTTTTCTTCCGAAGTCAGTTTTGTTTGTTTTTCTTCCGAAGGAAATGTTGTTAGGTGACACTTGTTTGGGCCAAAATGTTTGTTTAAAATGTATGTTTAAATGTTAAAATTTTAACATGATCAATATATGAATGTTAAAATATCACTCACAAGTAATATTGTGCAATATTGTACATAGGTATGTGTGTCAAACTGCTATGTTTGAGTGCTTGCTTGAGTTGCCTTTAGTTAAAACTCAAAATTTAAAAATTTCAAATTTTAAAATTGTATGATTATTCACATATTCTGCTGCCTTTGATATTTCCATGTTCATTTTCTCCCCCTAAATTTTTGCATATTTATAAAAACCTTTTATAAAATGACAAAAATTTGAATGTGATTGAATGGAAATTATCAAAGTCGAATTTGATTGCTTGCTTGATAAACATTTAGAAAGATAACACTTTATCTAACTAATAAATGAATGATTTTCATGTTTGGACATGAATCATTTGCACATAACATGAGATCATACTAGTCTTAAATTCTCACTGAGTTGTTTGCATGATTTTGAGAATAGACATAGACTAATACAATATTGATTGCAGATATTGAGATCCACTTAAACTCATAAATGGTATTAAAGACAGATTAAAACAGAGAGTGATTATCATGTTTTGAGTTGATTGATATGAGTTGTATGTTGTAACGCCCAGAATAAAGTCGTAACGAGCCAGTTAATAATAATGGGCTTAGCCGGGATTATTTAAAGAAAATAATCGGGAAATGGAGTATGGACCGAGTAGACCTCGCGGGTTATGTGTTCGACGAGTTTAAGGCCCTGGGAACGCCCGGTATATATAAACGGGTCAGCTTGAGCAACTCTCATTTGCAACTCAACACCAACTTTTAGAGAGAGAGTGTAGAGAGAGAAAGTCGAGAGAAAGTGGTGATCCAAGGCTCGGTTGATCAAGAGATTGAAGATCGGTGTTTGTGGGCATCCAAACAACAAGAAAAGACCAAGAATCCAGGTAAGAAACATCGTTTAATCGGTTTTTTAAAGGGTAAACCCGGATTATAGGGTTTGGGGTTTTTGAAAGTGGCAAAGAATCACCCAAAACTCACGTTTTTGTGTAAGAAAACATGTAAGAAGCTTAGATATAGCTTCTTGGGTGATAAACCAAGGATTTGGGTGTAAAAGATTGATGTTTTTGGGTTGGTTCGTAATTTTAGCCCGTTCTGAGAAACTGGGTGTTCATCCAGCGAAATTATGTAGTCGTCCGGTGAAACTATGAAGACTTTCTACGAAACTATAGTTTCGCAGACTTGAATTTCCAACGAAAGTTGGGCGAAACTGCCAGCGAAGGTGGCAGCGAAACTGCTGGAGAAACTAGCAGCGAAACTGCTGATCATGCAGAGAAATTAGCAGCAAATTTAGGCAGAAATTAACCCCTTTGAGTGTTAACTTATCTGCAGGCAGTGTAGTGCGACCCTTGCTTAGAAAGCTTGATTGAGAAGCTACTCACCGAGTCCAGGTGAGTTCTTGATCCCCTATTTTAAAGGTTTTAAACTTGTTTAGGGCTGGAAATGCATACTGAATATATGTTTTAAATGTCCAAGAATTTAAAAGCCCGACCCCAGCCAGGGGCGTTGCCCCTTGGACCCCACTAGAGGCTGCTGCCCCTAGGACCCCGCTGTCAGGGGCTGCCGCCCCCGAACCCCAGCTGTCCCGCGGAGGGTCGGTTATGTTTTTATGATGAATGTATGATGATGTGTGATGGGGTATGTGACGTTTATGTGATGCTATGTATGAATGTTTTATGTTGATCTTATGTTCCTATTATGTGTTATTCCATGACTTACGTGTTATGTGTATGAAATGAACAAAAAGTATTATGTAACGTAAAGCGGAAAGTAATGATGAATGAAAAGTGGAACGTAAAGAATGAAAGAATGCATGCATTAATGAATGAAGGATGAAATGAAAAGTCTTGCAAGCATATGTAAGGAGGTGCACACCCATAGTAGGTGTAAGCTCAACTGTGTGTGGTTTAGCTAACCCGTAAGGATACACACAGGGGTCTAGTCTTTGTGACCGACCAGATGTATGGGACCATTGTCGCTTGCCCCGGTGCTGGTGCCCGCCTAGTGCATGATGTTTGAAGTCTATTTATAGACTTCGGCCCGGTACCCGCCTTGTGCATGATGTTTGGGGTGTAGCACATGGCATCGGTCCAGATGAGAAGTGAAAGTAATGATGAACGAATGAAATGTATGGTAAGAAAGTTAATGAATGAGAACGAGTGATAATGATGCCGTACATTGATGAATGAATGAAAAGAATATGAATGATGATGAAAGATAATAATAAGATTATCTATTTGTACGTATGATGTATGACCGCTTACAAAAGTAAAGTACGGTTTTAAACGAAAGAAAAGTATTTTATTTATAAAACTAGAACTCACTCAGCAACGCTGACTTTTATGTATTTTCCAGTTGGCAGGTAATGTTGTTGTGGATGGCACGGGGCAGCTACTTGGCATGTTTGGGATGGCATCCATTGTTTAAATTATGACGTTTTTGCATTGTAATGCGAACAAACCATATTTTGTAACGATTATGAATGTTGTATTATTTTGAAAAAGCAATGAATGAAACCATTTTAAATTATTCCGCTGCGTTGTTTTAGTACACTTAAATATATGTTTTATGTTTTATGTACAATGATTGACCAGCTGTAAGCGTCCCGGGAACGGGGCCTTACATATGTATCCCATATCTGATTGTATGTTAAGATCAACCCTCCTCAAGATATGCTAGAAAGCACTTTCAATACTTAAGGCCTAGCTAATTAGGAGTATAAATGCTCAATTTGATCCATATTGTTTGATCCACATTGGAACTCTTTTTCACTTCACTTTGGAAGGAGATCCTCTTTAGGATTCTTTTGATAGTTCATCCTTAATGGATGTGTTCCTTATTGGGAATCTTTTTGGATCATGATTTTGGTCATTCAGGTCTATGTTCAGCACAACAAAGAATGCCTTAGTGTACTCCAGGTCTATGATAATCATAACAGAGGAGACGCCTGTATGATTGAGCAGTTTATAAACTATTTCACTTGGTGTATTGTAGTTACTTTACAAGCAACTTTTATTTGATAGATCAATACTAACTATAAACCAAGATGTGTGTTGATGACCACATAATCATGAGAATTTAGTTCTTCACTGTTGTAGGTGATGTTAGGTGTCCCATGCTAAGCCTATCCACATATCAAACAAAGTACTATCAGTCTTTATTAGTGGAAAATGACTCAAGTGAAGAAATAAGCTAGTGTACTATCATTTCTCATGAATGGTATGTGTGATCCAAAGTGTTTGTTAATTAGAAAACATGAATGTTTGTTTGATATCTTTATTTTGAAAGATGCTTGTTTGATGTTAAACTTAGACTTTGACAAAATCAAGCTTGTTTGAATCTAATGTTTTGAAAACATTACGTGTTTGATTCATAGTTGAGCATACCAAGTGACTGAACTAGAAATTCAAATCTTGTTGAATCAAATGGTTTGGTATACAGGTTAGCCAACTGATTGTTTGTATGGACTTTGATCAACTTTATCAGACTCTTTTCTGAGCAATCTCTTGGAAAGTGATATCTGATATCTATGTGTATTGTTTTTGAATGTTGAACAGGATTATCAGTGATAAACATGGCAACAAAATTGACAATGTGTATTGGTTTTTTAAGAAAGTTAAAACCATAATCAAGCATTTGGTTTTGAATCCAAAGCACTTGAGAACATCATGAAGAAGCACCTATGTATTCTGCTTCAGCTGTGGACACAAATACATTTGTTTGTTTCTTGTACTGCCAGGAGATCAATCTTGATCCAAGAAACTGACAACCACTAGTAGTGGATTTTCTATTACTGTTGCATCCACCATAATCACTGTCTGTGTATGTATATATAAAGAGAAATATCCATATTTTTTATACCAAAGCCCAATGCTGGTTTGCCTTTTAAGTATTCAAAGATTCTCTGGCACACATGCAAACTGCGTACATGATGTCTGGTCTCCTTGCTGTTAGATACATCAGAGAGCCTATCATTGATTTGTAAAGCTTTTGATCAACTGATATTCCTTCTGGATCAGGGCCAAATCTTAATCCAGTTGCAAATGGTGTTTTGCTGGATGTGCAATCAGACATGTTGTGTTTCTTTAATATCTGATTCACATACTTGCTCTAACTGATAAAAATTCCTTCAATAGATTGTTGAACTTGAAGACCAAGAAAGAAAATAAGTTCTCCCATTGAACTCATTTGGAATTTTGATTGCATAAGAGTTTCAAACTCTCTGCGTAGTTGGATGTTAGTGGAGCCAAAAATTATGTCATCCACATACAATTGAACCACTAACAAGTCTTGTTCTTTTCTCTTTAAGAACAATGTCTGATCTATTTTCCCTTGGGTGTACCCATTCTATAGGAGAAACTTAGATAAAGTTTCATACCACTTCCTAGGTGCATGATGAAGACCGTACAGAGCTTTATCCAACTTGTAGACTCTATGAGGGAATTCTGGGTCTTCAAACCCCGGTGGTTGAGCAACATATACCTCTTCATCTATCTTTCCATAGAGGAATGCACAATTTACATCCATTTGAAAGACAGTGAAGTTTTTGGATGATACATATGCAAGGAACACTCGGATGGCTTATAGTCTAGCTACTGGAGCAAAGACATCATCATAATCAATGCCTTCTTCTTGAGTATATCCTTGGGCAATTAGCCTTGCTTGACTTTTGATGATAATCCCTCTGTTATCTGCTTTGTTTCTGTAGCCATCTTGTGCCAATGGCATATTGACCTTCAGGTAGGTCAATTAACTTCCAAAGCTCTTGCTTTCTGAATTGCTATAATTCCTCTTGCATTGCTTCTATCCAACTATTGTCTTTGAGTGCTTCTGTGATGTTTTTGGGTACGGTTAGAGATAGGAAGCAGGAATACAAACAAATGTTTGCTAAATCAGAGAGTTGCTCTACTTGAGCTGTAAGCGTTAATTTTTCAGACATCAATTTGTCTAAATCATATTGTAATGAAAGAATTTTAGTCCCACATTATTTTTGTTCTGATTTTAAACTTTCATTTAAAATGTTTGTTTCGATTACTTTCTTGGAAAGTTTGTCTGCATGTTCTCTGTATCTATTGACTTCGTCAATGCATGCTTGTGTACGGAGGTTTTCCCTTACCTCTTTTGGGATTTCTCAAATCTTATCTTTTATGTTTGCCATGAGGGCATGATCAGAAGATTGGATCTCAACCTCATACATACTCTAATTACACTCACCATCTTGTTTGATAATCATAGCAGATGATTTGGAGTGTTAATTTGGGCTATAATGTGTGATTTGAGGTGGAGTTGGAGTAGTAGGAATACTGATTGGAGGTGGGATTTGTCTATTTAGATGGTAACTGCTTGATGCTTGTGTTTGATTGGTGTTTCTATCAACTCTTGGTTGTTGGCATTCTCTGGAGAAATGTCCATAGAGTTGGCAGTTATATCATCTTACCTTTGTCTTATCAAAACCAATTTTGGTTTCCTCATCCATGCTTAATTGTGTTGTCTCTTAGTGTTCAACCTTGACCTCAGCTTTAGGTGCATCCTGACTTGGTGGAGAATGCAAGTCAACCAGCTCACCCCTTTTGATCTTCTGCTTGATCTCTCTAATGTGCTCATCCATAGTGGATAGAGACATTGGACCAAATCTCCTTCCAGAGAATCAATATAGCTTTAAGAAGCTCACCATCTTTTATCTGTCAGTGGACTTCTTTTGATTGGCTCTAATGGTGGCTATTAACTTTGCAGCCTCTTCCCTCATCTTCCTCTTAGAAGTTTTTTGTTCTTTTACCACTTGTTGCTCAAGCTGCTTAAGGTATTCAAACTCAATGTATTCATATGGTAAGGGAAGAAAATATGCTTCCTGATAGAAACCTGTGGCATTTAGGTAGGTTATCATGCTTTTCCTGTCTTGTTCCCTACCTACCTGAGTTTGTTGCTTATTAGCCACAGGCTTTGCCTCAAGACATTCCTAAACTAGGGAAAGGGTAGGAGCTTTGTAGAGTCTTTTTCTCCTCATTATTTCCTTGATCTCGAGGAGCAATTCTACATCCTCTACCTTTTTTCTCTCCTTTGACACTTTTATGTCAGCAAATACATCTATTTCCTCCAAGGGGAGAGAGATGATTTCATCAACATTGTAGTTCCTAGACCCCAAATAGTTTAATCTGGCTGCCCTTAACTCATCATCTTTAGTGTTTGGCCTGGGGGCAACCGTGATTGTTGCTTCCATGAAGCCAGGGGTCTCACTTGAACTCTCTCCTCTTGTCTTCCTCTTCCTCTCTCTTTCCTCCTACTTAATCTCCTCAGAGGTCATCTTCCTCTTCCCTTTGTCACTCACAGGCCTATGTGACTCGGGTTGGAGAGAGCTTTGGCCTTCATTGCTTGGTGCGGCACTTGAGCTTTGGCCAGAGAGAGAAGCTATAAGACACCTTCACCAGCTAGTGCCTCACTAAGGGTAATGGGTGTTGAAGCAATTCCTGTCTCAAGGTTCACATGCTCAATTACTGAGCCTTCAGCCAAGGTTTCCCCTTCGAAGCTAATCTTAAGGTCCACCTCAGCATCCAGTTGACCAACAGTCTTACCTGTTAGCCTCTGTCTTTATAATCTGGTTCTCAGTTTGAACTCTTTAAGCACCCTCTCTTGAATCCTGTTAGCCAACCTTGCAGTTTTCTTGTTTTGAATTGGGTTGGCAAGTGGGAGGTTAACTAGATAGGTGCTCTTATAGTATCTCAGGTCGTAGAAGTTGAAGATTTTTTGTTGCCCTTGAGACCTAGAGATTACTAGGGCTCTCCTTTCAGCATCATAAGTCTATCCCACTATTGGATTCTCAGCAGGTTGAGATAGAGTAGGCATTGCCCTTGGTATACCCTCCTCAAACAAGCTTTGAATAAGTGAGTCCATATCAATGTAGACCTGAGGAGGTTGTTAAGTATGGACAACTTCTAGTGAGGGTGGTGAGTCCTCCATGTCCATACTCTGAGAGGAACTCCCAGGTTCTATGATTATAGTTTAGACTTTCTCCCCCTTTTTGGTAGCATCACCCTCTCACACAAGGGAGCTAAGGGTTAGGTCCACCACATCCATAGGTTCTTGTAAGCCTGGTTGAGTCCTCTGGATGGGTCTCTCAGCTAACTTGCCCTTGAGATCGGTGATCTCAAGTTCTGGTTGTTGACCCTTCTTTGTAAGGATGCCACCTGAGATTCCAGGTGACTCACCTTTGAAACTAAATAGGTGCATGTTTTTGACAGTTTTTGCATCTTTAGTTGAAGACTCCCCTCATCTTTATCAGAAGAATCATGGGGGGATGAGAGAAGAGGACCAAAGTCTTCTTCCTCACCACTAGCTAGTGATTCGTGGCTGTTGGATTTCCCCTGTATACTGACAGCTTCAAAAGAAGTGTCAACGGGCTAGGTTGCCATGGTTGAGGTCTTAATGATGTAATCACTTGCAAAAGTGAGCCTCTTCCATATGGGCCTCCTGAACAGGTTTAGGGAGGTCTACCTTAGTTATGGGTGGATGATGTGGGCTAGATATGGGTGATTCAGGAGCACTCATCTCTCCTTGAGCAGGGGTGGAGAAAAGAGACTCATGGTACTCACTTAAACCCATATCTTTATCATCATATAATTCTAGGTTGGAGATTGGTTGGTTGAGGTCTAAAGGCTGGGGATGGTAGCTTTCCCTTGAAGGTTGATCACTAGAGTTTTGAGAGTCAGAGTGAAGGCTTAAGGGTGGGGTAATGAGCTCATCAGGCTGAGCATGAGGAACCTCAGCACTAATCATGGAAGTAATGGGAGTGGTCTGCTCCTCAAGAGAAGTAGGAGCTCTAGTATTCACTTCTTTCTGCATGGTTGGTGATATGAGGGCTTGCTCAACCTGAGTACCGACCAAGGGTTCGTTTGGATATTCTTTGGTAGGTGATGATGATTTGTGGTTGTGTGGGTGGTGCAAATGTAAAAGGTGTGGGTTTAACATTAGCTAGTACTGCCAAGTTGTCACCTTGAGCAATGAGCTCTAACATTTTTAGGATCAGGGCTGGTTCTACCCCTAAGAAGCCAACAGTGGGCTTTCTTATTGGTTTGAAGATGTCAGGCTTCATCTGTCCCAGTTTAAGAATATTACATGTTCCCCTTAACTGTGAGCCCAGTTCACAGTTAAGAATGTATTAAACATATCTAGGGAACATATAATATTCTTAGGAGTCCAAGTTGGCAAGAAAGTTTGTATAAACAAACTGTGAGTACTTGAACATGATCCCTTGAACCATGCAATGGACTATATAGGATAAGTCCTCAGGAATTTGATCTCAACCTCCATGTTTGGTAAATAGAGAGTGGATTACCATATGGAGGAGGTACTTCTACTAAGATAAGACCTTACCCTTTTTGAAAGTTCTTACTGAGTAGTCCCCTTCATAACCCATCTACTGGAATGAGTTATTTATAGTAGATTTGGGGAAGGACAACTCGCCTTCTTCATCATCCAGCCGCAGATGAGTGTTGATGGTGGTTGGAGTGACAAAAAATTGTCTTCCCCTGCACTATGGCAGACAGTGCCTTCCCACCATCCAAGATGACCTCTTGGCAGGTCCTCCAGAACTCTAAAAGTTGAGCTTCATACAAGATAGGGTCAATGGTAAGTGCGGTGAGGTAGTTTAAGAGAGACAAGAAGCGGTAAACGTTTGAGCAACTTTGTTGTGTTGCCTGTGTAACTATATGGAAAAATCGGGTTGGTTTCGGGGATCAGGGTTGTCCATTTTTGAATAGCTTAGAAGTGAAGGAAGATAAGAACAAAGGCAGTTTGTGGGCGAATATAGGTTATGAACTTTTGTAAATGAAGAAGAAAGTGAAAGAGGGGGAACCGTTAAAAGTATATTTATATGTAATGGATTTGAGACAAAGTTAATGCAAAAGAATAAACTTTGAAATCAGGATGTCGGTCCCAACTCTGAAAAAGTGCCCAAGAAGGTAGTTTTCTTGGAAGTCTAAAATCTTCCGAAGGTAATTTCTTTTCGAAAGGTTTGAGAAAACATCCGAAGCTAATTTGTCTTCGAAAGATATTTCTTAGTGTTTCAAGAATTTTGCTTCAGAAGAAAAATACTTGGAGTGTTTTTTACTTCCTAGATAAATTTTACTTCGAAGATATCAAATATCAGAAATTTTATTCAATAAGAGAATAAAGCTTCCGAGACTTCAATGGTTTCGGAAGAAAATAGTCCTTCAATATATATAAGTACCTGGTGACAAATATAAGATTCAGAAGATATATCAGAATTTCTTATGAAGGTTAATTTCTAAGAAGTAGTTATTTGTTTTGAAGACAGAATTTTCTTTCGAAGACAACTTGATGACTTCTGAAAAAAAATATATCCAAAATTTTTTAGAATTTTAAGGAATATCATTTTGAAAAGTTCCTTCCAAAATAAACTAGGCTTATATGGTGATGATATAGACAACTTAAGAGACACATATTAAAAATAATCTCGAGTTTAGTTTAAGAAAAAAAATCTACTCGAAGTTAATCATCCTAATAGCTGATACAAGATATTTAAACCTCTGCTCATCAAAAGCTTTTATGAATAGATAAGCATATTGTTTATTTGTGTTAACTTTGACTAGTTTTATGAATCCTTTTTCAAAATTAACTCTAATCAAATGATACCTGATATTGATGTGCATTGTCTTTGAGTACTGTACAAGATACTCTGTAATAGAGATAGCACTGTTTTTGTCTATGTGGATGGGAGTCTCCTTGAAGTTGAATGCATAGTCTAGCATCTGATTCTGAATCCAAAACACTTGAGCACAACAATTTGCAGCAGCAATGTATTCAACTTTAGCAGTTAATGCAGACACACAAGATTGTTTCTTGCATTGCCATAAGAATATCCTTCCATTAACAAATTGACAACCCCAGATGTAGACTTTGCAGTCATATTGCAGCCACCGTAGTCACTATCTGTATAGGCATACATATTGAATTCAGAATTTTTTAGATACCAAAGTCCCAGTTTGGGAGAACCTTTAAGATATCTTAGAATTCTTTTGACAGCAACCAGGTGTGACATCTTGGGGTTGGCTTGATATTTTGCACAAATACATGTAGCAAACAAGATATCAGGCCTGCTGGCTGTGTGGTACATAAGAGACCCAATCATAGCCTTGTATAGATGTTCATCAACATACTCCCTCTCAAGATCTGGTCCTAGACAGTGGTTTCTAGCTATAGGTGTCTTAGCAACCTTGCACTCAGTCATATGAAATTTGGTAAGTATGTCTTGCACATACTTTGATTGGTTTATGAATATTCCTTTGTCAACTTACTTAACTTGAATTCCTAGAAAGAAATTGAATTCCCAAATGGCACTCATTTCAAATCTATTCTTCATTAGCTTCTCAAAGTCTTTGCATAACTTTGGATTAGTTTACCCAAAAATAATGTCATCTACATAAACTTAGACCAGCATCAAGTCATTTCCTGTTCCTTTGATGAAGAGTGTTCCATCAATAATACCCTTCTTGTATCCATGTTGATAGAGATACTGTGATAGTGTCTCATACCACTTCCTTGGAGCCTGATGCAGCCCATAAGAGCTTTGTCAAGCTTGCAGACATAACCAGGATGATCTTGGTCTGCAAAGCCAGGTGGTTGTTTGACATACATCTCCTTATCAATCACCCCAAATAAGAAAGCACACTTGACATCATGTTGGTAGACCTTGAAATTCTTGGATGCAGTAAATGCAAGGAATATCCTAATAGCTTCAAGTCTTGCTATGGGAGTAAAAATATCTGTGTAGTCAATCCATTCTTCTTGTGTGTACTCTTGAATAACTAGTCTTGCTTTGTTCTTGATAACAAGTCCTTTATCATCCTTCTTATTCCTGAATACCAACTTGATACCTATAGTAGTCTTCCCTTGAGGAAGATGACATAAGTTCCAGACCTTTTGTCTCTTATATTGAAGCAGCTCCTCCTGTATTGCTTCAGCCCAACTTCCATCCTTCAAAGCCTCATCAATCTTCTTAGGCTCAATCTGGGACAAGAAACAAGAGTGAACACAAACATTTCTATCATGGGTTTTGTCGAATTGTTCTCACCTCTGTCTCAACATCTCTAATGATGTTTGTGGTAGGATTTGACTAGATAGAAAGCAAGAAACATCTCCTGAAGGGGATGTTTCCTGCAAATCCATCTTGAACATGTTCCCTTACCTGGGGGCTCTAAGCATGATATGCTCTTGAGGAATGACCACATCGGGATTGAGAACAATGCAGTCATGCTCAATAAAGAGCATGTTATGTCTCTGATCACAAAATTAGGATACACTTAAGAGATTGTACCCAAGCTCCTTAACAAAATTTACCTTCTCAATTTTGAGCTTACAATTTGTGACCGTACCCCTTCAAGTAATGTAACCACCTGATTCTTCTCCAAAAGCAACTGGCCCTCCATCAATTTTCTCAAAGTTTTAAAGCAAAGAGCCATTTCTTGTCATGTGCCTAGAATAGCCACTGTCAATGATCCATACGTTCCCTTTGGTCTTTAGCTGTTCCTGCACATAAATAGATGGTTAGTTACATTTGGAAACCTAAGCCTCATTGGTCTTGGGCTTGTCAAAGTGAACCAAAGATAATGAAACAGTAATTGATCCTATATGCAAGTTCTGAGGATCATCTGTTGTTGTTGATGAAGAACTTTCAGTCACATGGCCTTCCTTCATCTTCCACACCAGTTTTGGAAGACTAGACTTGGACTTTAACACTTTAGAAGTTTTGATGACTTTGGAAGTTTTGGAGACTGGACCTTCAGAAGCTTTTGCATCCACTGCAGCAGACATCAGTACTTCAAAAGCATTCCTTTCTTCCGAGACCAAATTTTCTTCTAAAGGTAAGTTTTTAGTTATCTTCTTCTTCACTTTGGAGCCTCTGAAAGGAAGAAATTTTCCTTCTGAAGATATCTTCTTCTTCTTCTTCTTCTTCTTCTTCTCAGAAGTTTTCTTCTTGATCATGTGGATAGTACTTTTAAGATTGTAGATGCAATCCTTGGCAAAGTGAGAAGTACTACCAAATATGATGCATTCAGTTGGCACGCTTCTGAGAGTATTCTTTTGAGTGGGAGGCTGAGCTTGATCACTTTCTACTTCCTTCTTCATCTTCTCAGATTCAGCAGACTTCTTGGGATGAGGCTTGCTCTTGGAACTAGATGGTTCAGGCTGTGCAGCAGTGATGCATATTTTATCAGCCTTCTTCTCTAGACCAGGATGATTTGGACATGAACTAGAACTCCTGGTACTAGAGTCTATTGTTGAGTATTCAGTCTTTACCACTTCTAATTCAGCAGAAATGAAAACATGCTTTTTCTTGAAGTTAAAGGTAGCCTTGATCTCTTAAGCTTTCTTTGACTTTCTTTTGGCTGCCCTTATCAAGTTCTTTCTTGCAGACTTGGTCATCCCTGGTCCTTTCTTCTCTCCAGGAGAATAGTGTCCCTTCTTAGGATAACCCTTGTCACTAACCTTGGGTTCATCCTTCACCATCTCTCTACATCTTTATCCTTCTCTTGGATAGGATCAATAGGAGGCAGCTCATCTTGACAAGTTTCACACCTTGGAGATCTAACAGATAGCAGCGTGTGTTGAGGAGCTATCTCACTTGACCCTAGTCCCTACCTGTTTTGGTAACAAACTTTTGCATGCAAGGATGAGGATATTATGTTCTCGAAGGATTCCTATTCAAGAACACATTTTTCTGCCTTGGCTTTGCTGATCACAAGCTCAGCTTGGTATTCAGTTAACTTGGTTATGAGATCTTTGATTTGAGTCCTGAAGTTTGTATGCACATGCTTAAGAGTAGAAATGGTTTTCTCTAAATCTTCACTTTTTAGTTTATAATCATTTTTTGCTCTTTTAAAATCAGCTTTTAAAATGTTTAAGGACTCAAGATCAGATCTCACTTTCAAGTTGTTGGACCTGTACATATTAACTTTAGCAATGCAATCAGGAGTACAAAGATGTTCTAATACCTTGGCTTCTTCATGATCAGCCATTAGTGCTTGGTTTGGAGAAGAATCTTCTACGTGAAAGCTCCAGTCAAAGTCTTATTCTTCAACAACAACAACAACATGTTGTTTAAGTTGGCTTGGCTTCTCAGTTCTTGGAGCTGAAATAGTGTAGTTTGGTCTGATTATGCTTGACCACCGTTTGTCCTTGGTGCCTTTCACTCTCTAGCAAAGTGTTCTGTTTGGTTATAGTTGTAACACTTCACCTTGCTTTTATCCAGGTCAAACTTTCCACTAGCCACATTGCTTGGAAACTTCCTTCCTATTCTTTTATAGAACTTCTTGCCTCTATGAGTGAGGAGAGCCGTCAGTTGAACTATCTCCATGTACTCTAGATCATCTGGATGGATGCAGTCCAAGTCTTTAAGAGTGAAGTGAAAGTTTCCACAACTTTCATCAGCAGACACAAAGGCTTGGGCAGAGCATGTCTCTTGGAATGGGCTTCGTTGGATGTAGCTCTCCCTTGGTATCTTAGGGAAGGTGATTAAAGGACCCATTTATGAGTTTTCAGGGAAGCAGATGAGATGATGCTATGGTTCTCTGCTTTCCCTTTCAACCACATGAAGGGCTGAACTCTGCTGATTGTTGGAAGAGCTGCTTGATGGATTTTGCAAGTTCATCTCCATCTAGTAACCACTAAGGATACCATACAACTCTGTGAGAGTAAGAGTGGAGAGGTTCTCAGTTCTCTTGATGGCCACACAGTAGTGAGTCCATTGTCTGGGAAGAGAGAACATGAACTTCCTCACTATGTCCCTATTCTTAAGCTTGACTCTAACATCCATTAGAGTATCCACAATCTCAACATGCCTGTAGTATTGTTAAGTCATGGTTTCATCTATCTTGTAGGTGAAGTTCTCAAATTGCTGCTTAATAATGTCTTTCTTGTTTTCTTTGGCTTCCTCAGACCCCTCATACATGAGCTTTAGTGCATCCCAGAGCTGCTTGGCAGTTTTGCACTTTTTAAAGCCTCTGTATATGGAGTTTAGAAGAGCAGTTTGGAGAACGGTCATGGCTTTCTGATCTACATCTATTTTCTTCCACTCTTCTTTAGATTAGTCAGCCATTTCCTTTGGAATCATCCCACCTCTAGTAGTGGTTGAAGAGGTGCTTAGGATGTGAGGTCTTTAACAACAGATCTTCACATCCTGCTATCTTGAGACTTGATAAACCCTTCCATACATTGGCACCAAGTATCAAAGTCATCAGGGGTGATCAGTGGAGACTTTGTCATGGTACCGGTTTCCATATCAGCTTTTGAGAGATTTGCCATTTGAGCTGGTAAGTGTTTTTTGAAACTAAAGAGATTTAAGATGGTGAGTTCTTACAATCAAAATCCTGAAACTCTCTGATACCAATTGCAGGACCGTTGAAAGATGGTCAATGCTGATGAAATCAGCTTAAACTCATGATGAACATGAACATATTCAACATGAATAAAAGGTTGATTCCCCCAAGGATCTTTTCAATATCTCTCAAACTACAACACACTAGAATCATGGTGCGGAAACCCATGATAATAGAGTATGAAATCAGTGTGTGTGTGTGTTTGTGTGTGTGTGTGTGTGTTTGTGTGTGTGTGTGTGTTTATGTGTGTGTGGTGTGTGTGCAAAAGCACAATCAAAATAAACTGCTTGTTTGTATTGAATTCGTTCAAAAGCTTACAAAGGATTAGGGTAGCATGCTATTTATAGCCTATACACATAACTATATACAATTACTAAGCTACCCTTATGTAAACAAATATTACATAAATAATCCTAAGTCTACAAGTTGTCCACTGTGGATGATTAGCTGTCTGTTGTGGATGTTAAGCTGTCCGCTGTGGAAGTCAGATATTGTCCGCTGTGAACACTTGTGTGTTTGCTTGTATGTTGTCCGCTGTGGAATGTTCATCCGCTGTGGATGAACATCCGATGTGAACACTTGTGTGTGTTTGCTTGTATGTTGTCCGTTATGGAATGTTCATCCACTGTGGATGAACATCCGCTATGGACAGTTGTGTGTGCTTGCTTGTATGTTGTCCACTGTTAGCATGTCATCCATTATGGGATCTTGTTCACCTGCTGCACACACTTGGACAATGATTCTTCATCCGCTGCTAATGATTCTTCATCAGCTGTGGATTCTTCTCATCCGCTATGGGTACTTGGCAAAAAATTTCTTTATCTTAAATATGCAAAAGAAATCTTTAGTAGATATTAGTGTTTGTAATGAATGTTAATGATGCTAATATGTTAGTAAATGATTGTTTTGGATGTTAGAACATATTATGTTTGTTATATGTCTGATATGGCAAGCATCATACTTTTATGCATTAATTTTTATTGCACTTGTTGAGTCCAACAATACTCCCCCTAAGTATGATGTTGCCAACTCTTTATGTTTGCCTGTACTATTTTGTTTGTTAGTAATGTGTGTGTGTTGTTATGAATGATTGATTATTTGGTTGTTTTACTTGTATGATTGAATGTTAATGTGTATATTTGATTGATTACATGTGTAACACATGCTTGTATGATTAATTGATTATTTGTAAAATTACCCATGTGTAATCTCACTTGTATGAGTGATTCAATGAATGCTACTTGACTTATTGAATGTTTACATGTTTGATTGATTGAATAAATCTTGAATGATTGTATGATTGTATGATAAAAGGATATGTTTTGTTTGTTTATTTTTCTTAATTGTAGGTTTCGAAACCTTAGGAGTGTGATGGTCTAGCTTCTTCAGTCTTCTTCTGTGCCTCTTCCATAGCCTTTAGTGTGTCTTCTATATCTTGCTCAATGGATCGGTCAGCTTCAGCTTCCTTCACCTGGTCCTTAAGTGCAGTGATCTTGAAAGCATTTCTACAATTGACTATATGTTCACCAAAGTAGTCAACTGTGCTTCTCTGATCATCATACTTTTTCTCTATAGTCAGGTGAACCAGCTGCTCCAGAGTAGACTGGTCAAGGTTTTGGACATCAAAGTTGCTCACCAAGGTGGTGACAACATGCTTTCCTTTGAGAATCTACAGGTTGTTATACTCAGAAATTCTCATTCCAGTGATTCCTTCAATATGGGTGAGTGGTTGTTGTTTTGTCTCTAATCTCTGCTTCAAAGGTGCATTCATATATAGTGTTCCCAGTATCCTTAACATGTGAATAAACTAGCAGCAATCACCCTTGCACTATACATCCTGAATGGCTGGAAATGATTTTGTCTTTAAGAATGAGACATAAGACGGGTGAAGAAGTTTAATCTCAACTGGATCAAACAATCTTATGTCCTCAGCCACTTTTCCTTCCAACTTCCTCCCCAACACCACTTCAAAATGGTTTTCATCATAATACCACCAGGTGATTGGATGAGTGTATTGATTTCCTTCAATCTTCTTCATTATCAACTTAAGGTCGAAGGTCTGAGAGGATATCCTACCCTTTTTAGCAGCTTAGTGTTTAGTTGCTCTATCTGTTCTGTCTGCTGTTATTTACCCTTTCCTGCTGCTCTTTGTTCTCTCCTCATCTTCTCAATATGAAGTTTGTCTTCGTTGTCTGCTTTGGCATTTAGCTCATAGTGCTGTTTGTGCATGTAAGTTCTTAGAATGTGGAATTAATCAGCTCCTCTTGAATTATTAGTATGATTGACCATTCTCAGTTGGAGAAGGTCAAGTCTGTCTTCATATGATAAAGAGCCTAATTGGGATATATAAGATAAGTATTGGACTAATCCAGATACTCTTTTTCACTAAAACAACATCCCATACTTCATCATACTTCCAGGCCACTATTTTGTGCTCATTTGCCCTATCTGTCAGAGAGATTCTGTCATATAACTTCACAAAGTTGGTCTTTTCATTTATCATCTCTCTAACCTTGTTTACTTCAGGCCATAGCTTATGGGGCATGAAATCTCGAGGTTCTTCAATTGGTTGAAGCTAGGGAGGAGCTTGATGATATGTTGAGAGTGAGGCTGCAAGGTGAGGTCTAAACACTTGTGGCTTAAGGGCATTTATGAGCATGTTTTTGTAGATTTCCCTAGCCATATCTTTCATTTGTGATAATGACGTCCCGGCATATGATCTGTAAGGAATCCTTGTGTGACTTAACCAACTCTTCACTTGCTGATAAGTCATCTTTTCAATTTAAGGATCCTTTAGCAGGTTTTTTTGCAACTCCTGCTGATCTTTAATCTCTTTGTACCTTCTGTAGGTTTGCTAACTTTCATTTTTCATCACTTCCTGAAAGTCTTTGAGCAGATCTTTTACTTCTGACAGATTCAGATGCATGAATGAATCATAGGGAAAGCCTACGGAGACTTACTCTATTCCCATAAGTGTTTCTGGATCATTTGGGAATAGTTCTTGTATATCTAGGATTGGAGCCTCAGCTTCAACCACTTCTTGTTCATCTTCAAAATCTGATAGTATGATGATTTGCTATTGTTCAAAACTCTAATCAATCTCACCCTCTTCTAGTTGTATTGTTTCAGCATACTATGTTGGTTCCTGCTTAACTTTGAGTAGCTTGAGAGGAGGGGATTTTGGTGCTTTAGATTCTTGAGCTGGTTTCTTACCTTTGGACAGAGTACTCAAATACATTCTCTTCCTTTTTCTCTCATAGGTTTTGCATTCTGGTTCTGATGATGAAGCTTCAGCACCTGCTTGTTCAGTTTGAACTGAGGCAGTCTCTACAAACTGTTTTATGAGCTCCATTTGTTTGGATGTTACAGGATTGTATGGTACAATGCTTGCTTCTTCAGAGATGGGATCTGAAGTGTGAAAGTGTTGCCTCAGATTGGTGAGTAGTGGATGTTTTCAAATGGGTTAACATCACTAAACAACTGATCTAATGGGTATGATTCTTCTGGCATGATTAGTGCTAGCTCTGCTTGATCTGTTTGGTTTTGGTTTGTTTCTTCTTCAGCAGCCATGTTTTCAGAATCACTCAGGTCTTGATCTAGACCTACTGAATGTTCTTCCTCATTCAGTTGAGTGTCTTCAAGTTCAAGCTCTCTGTTTAATCTCTTTATCTCGTCATTTTGAGCTTCTATTATCTTCTTTAATTCATCCACTTCATTTGATCTGGATTCTGATTGTTTAGCTAAGAATTCAATCTCAACTTTGGCAATGTTCAGCTCATTATCTTTAGCTTTTAACTCACCTATTGTCTGTTCAAGCTATTTTCCAACAAACTTAACAATCACCTTCTGAGCATCATTATCTGACTCTAATTTCTCTATTTCCTTATCTTTCCCTTTAATCTTATCTTTTAATCTTCTTGCTCTGTTGTTTGATCTTTCAATGAGCTTATTTTATTCAATGAAGAGAAAGACTTTAGAATACTCAATGTCATCTTCAGTGATGTTCTCACTTCTAGTTTCAACTTCTTCAACAGCAGTGGATGTCTGTTCATGTACAGGCTCATATGATGAGGTGCCAACATCCTCATGTTCATTAGTTTCTTCTTCAAGAGCTGTATCTATATTTTGGGTTTTGAGGTGGTGAAGGGATGATTGGTTCAGGTAAAATTAGGTGTTCAGGTTGGATGTTTTGAGCTTGTATGAATGGTGCTGGCTTAATGATTGGTTCTGGTATAATTGGTGGTGGTTGTATGATGGGAGCTTGCTGTATGGCATTTTGGTATAACATGAAGGGCTCATCTTGTCTTGGTATCCTCATAAATACCTCAGGTACAGGAATGTCATGATCTATCATAGGATGAGGGACAGGCACCTCCTCACCATGCTAAAGACATGACTTTATCCTATTGAAAACATGTTCATTAAAATGAACAGGATGGAAGATGGCTCTGTCTCTTGGAATGTTGGGCAACTAATCATCAATCATCATTTGCAGGAATCTTGGAAACATCAAAAACTTGTTCCTCACCTTTGTAATGTTGTAAACTAGTCCATTGAGCACTTGTGCAGCAAAGTTAAAAGGCCTCCTTGCTATGATACTTGCTATTGCACATGAAGCTCTTAGTGATGTGGCATCCCAACCGGTCTTTCTATTGGTCATAGTCTTCTGATAAGTACGCATCAGAAATCTAAATTGTGCACACATATAGGACTTCTTGATCTGTTTTCTCTCTATGGTGCCTGTATAGCCAATCTACCTAAACACATGTAAAACATAGTGTTAATCAAACTCAACTGGACCTTCTGCATCAACCTCTCCTAGTTGTAATACCCTTTTTATAATTTCCTCAGAAATGATTTTCTGTTGGTCATACACAGTAAATATAACAACTTGTTGGTCATCTATTTCTCCCAAATGTGCATTTGTCCAGAATTGGAAAATATGATCCTCATGTATGTCTGGTCTTGCTGTCATAGCATGCATCAGCCTTGTTTGTCTAATGGCTTGAATCATATCTCTATAGTTTTCTGCCTTGTGAGAGTCAGAGTTGAGGAATGCGCATATGTTATCATCCCTAACAAAAACTAAGTTTGCCATGCTTGCATGAAAACAAAATAAGTGTTAGTGATATGTATGATGTTTGAAATGATGAAATATTGATTAAGTGTTGACTGTATGATTGTGTAATGAGGAATTATGTATGTTTAACACTTAAAGTGTGATTGAAATGCATGTTTGATATATTTTGAACATTATGACAGTTTGACTTTTTCAAGCCACCTATCAATTGATTTTAAAATTGTTTAAAGCATCAATTGATGATTCAAATATGATTTATAATTAAGTCTTTAAACATATACAATTACACATTATCTAAGTTTGAACTTGCATTTTAGTTTGACTTTTGAAAGTTAAATTATCATTGAATGCATATTAATTGCTTATGCATTTAATGTTTGTATGCAATGTTTTTGCCAAATTTAACTGTTTTTGTATGTTTGTTAGTTTATTTTGAAGATGTTTACCAAGTTTTAACACTTATTAATAACTTTTCAACATTTTCAAAGATCAAACAGTACTAATTTTGGCATGAACATCATGTCTGCTCAAGTTTATCATGAACACTTAGTCAAAATTCATCAAATCAACAGCCTAGATGCATTCGACTAAGGTCTAATAATATAGGTTCAATGTTTAATTTGATTATTAACATCAAATGTTTCATTGTCGATTGAGTGTTTAATGTTCGACTGAGTCGAACAATGTAATAATCTGAAACTGTTTAAATGTTAAAATGTACGATTTAGGGTTTCAATCATGTGATTATACCTTTTGGAACAACAAATGAGTGTTGAATCAGTATATGTTTGTTTTGGTGATTGAACAGAGTGACTAGGGTTTAAGGGTTTTATGAAACGGATGAATGATTTTCTCTCTCTCTTGTGATAAAAAGAAAGAAACGTGCAAGTCTGGTTTATATACATAGCGGACAAAAGGTTATCCGCTGTGAGTATAGTGTCCGCTGTACAATTTTCATTGTACGCTGTGGACCCTTGCATGCTGTACTATTCACACAGCGGATGAACAAAGGCTATCCGCTGTGCGTTCAGTGTTCATGCGTTGTGTACATTAACTAATACACTATGTCTGACAACTGTTGTCACAGCGGATGAACAATTTGTTCATGCACTGTCAACCCTTAACTTGTTTGTTCACAGCGAATGAAAAGACTGCACTTCAAGACTGCACGTCAATCAACATCTAAAGTTTTGATAATCATGAGGTTTTGGCAGCATCATCTTAGGGGGAGTATTATTGGAATATTTGAAGATGATACTTACGAAAACCTAAGTGCCAAATCTCATGATGATTACCAAAACCGACACAGTGAAGATATGCTAAAGATATGATCAAAACGAAGAAAATTGACCAAAGTCAAACTTGGTCAAACTTTGTCAACCGTGGTCAAAGTCAACAGTCAACATCAGTGGTCGTCCCGAATGACGTCAGCACCCGGCAATCACGCATCAGCAATAGAGAATTTATCAGACTTAGAACTATATTTGTGTAATCATTTGTGCTTAAATGTAATTTTTTTTTTATTTTTGTAAAGAGTATAAATGACTAAGTGTACTCATTCATACTCTAACATTAGAACAATCACTAACAATCCATAGCATTCACCAGAGAAACCAAGGTTGAGTGTGTGTGAGAGAAAGTGTGTTTGCAAACTCCCTTGTAATTCTCTTGATATCGTACATATGAATGAATGAAATATTTATGAATGTGTTCTTGATTGTTCATCATTCGTTCATCATCATACACTGAATCTTATATAGATCTTCACTTGAAATCATCAACAGGTCTGTGAGATTCCGCATCACAGATCTGATAAACGACAATAATACGATTGCAATATTCGATCCACCAGCAGAATCAGTGGTTTCCACAATTGGTATCAGATCCTTGGCTCAATCATTCATAGATTTTGATCTTTTCATTCAAAAAACATGAAATCAGTTGTTCATTAGCTTCAAAACAAACATTTCCAAGCTACAAAATCTTCAAACTCATCTTCTTCTACTCATAACATTCATTAAATGCAAACAAACATGATTTTAGAATCGGTTTGTCCATTTTGAAGAAGTGTTTTTGAATTTCTAGCTTGAAACATCACACATACACAAGATTTTTGTTTTTTTAATAGATAAAACAATACACAGGTATTGTTTATCTCTTGTTAGCATCATTCAGCAGAAGGTTTTCAACAACAAAATCATCATCAAAACCTTTAAATCTCATCAGTTTTAAAGGGTTTTTGCAAACATTTTCGAATACTGTTGAACACTGATTCATTGTTTTTTTCGAAACAAACAGTATTTGAACATTTTTAACCGGTTAGATTGTTCATTATCATCACAAACTAGTGACAATGTCACTAAAAACACATTTTTGTTCTTCATTCAACAATCGGTTTTGTTGAAAATTTGAAGAATAGTTGTACCGCAAAACATCAAAACCCTAGAAAACCCTAGGATTTTGATCTGAAAATACATTCACAATTCAAGGGAATTGTGTTTGTTTATTTGAAGATACGAAGAAGAACAGTATTCTTCTTTTGAAATTTTTTGAAAAGCTACTTTTTGATCCAAAAAGTAACTCACAAAAGACAAAACTTTTGTTTTTAGGGTTTTTGACCTTTTTCTGCGTTGACCACGCATTAATTAAAAAGGACAAACATTCCTTTTCATAACATTCCTTTCTTGTCATCGTGGCATTGAAAGCAACATCACATAGGAAAATTAATTAATTAATTAATTTTCTTTATTTGGTAAACAATTAAAAAGGTTTAACAAATATTAAACAAATCCTAGAGACAATTAGGATTAATCAAATTTTAGCAACGGACTAAAATTTAAACAAACAAATTTAACTTAATTTTTTTTTTATTAAGTTAAAATCTAAACAAACATGGCTGATGATATGACTGGTTCTAACAGTGGATTAAAACCTCCCAGGTTGAAAAACAAGTCAGATTTTAAGCAATGGAAGATAATGTTCAGAAATTGGATTATTTTTCAAGATCCTGATCTATGGACATCTATCACTGAAGGTCTTTTTATTCCCTTGAAATTAGGACCAGATTACAACATCCAAAAGCCAGTTAGTCTAACGAGTGTAGCTGGTGATGACCTGAAACGGGTCAAAATAGACATGAAGGTATATAGCATTCTTGCTATGACACTGCCTTTTGAAATTTTAACTCGTGTTGAAAATTTCAAAACAACACACGAATTATGGAAGGTTCTTCACACTATGTGTGAAGGTAGTGAAGAGATACGAGAAATCAAGAAAGAAAAACTGAGGACACCCAGTACGAGACCTTTCATCACATACATGGGGAATCCATCCCTCAACAGTTGCATAGATACGTCCAATTGGTCAATGAAATGATAGTTTATGGACTAAAATATGACACTGTTGAAATAAACAAGAAAATGTTTCAAACATTGCCTGAGAGTGGACTCAGTCAGTATCTCTCATGAAAGCAACATTGGACTTAGAAGCTCTATCCCTTGACTCACTAGTAGCCAAGGTTGAAATATTGGAAATGGATGAAAAATCTAGGAACAATAACCAAATCAGACACGTAGAGGCTTATAAGTTCAAGGAAACCCAACATACAGATGGTGCTTTCCTTACAGGAAATGGGAAAAACGAAGAAGAAGAATTCTTGGATTCTAATGACATTTCATTCTTCTCATCTTTAGAAACATCCAGTACCAAACACAAGTCTAAGAAGTCTGGTGTGCATGCTTTTCATGAAGCCACTCCCCAAAGTAAGCACCACCCTTACTCTTTAGCAACAAACAAACAATCACAACCACAACCAAACATTCACAAACTTGAAAAACCGATGGATGCTCTCACCATCATTCTTTAAAGTGAAGAACAAAAGGCAACATATGCAGCCTTTTCAACAAGTTTTGAAGCATTCCTAGGAGCAAGTCTGACTTCTTCACAGATCATCCAACAGGATTTGGATGAACTTCCACCTGATATGGTAGAAGAGATAGATCTGCAATGGTCCGTGGCCATGATAGCATACAGGTCGAAAAGGTTTCTACAAAGAAATCGGGGGTTAAACATGGACAAAAATACAAGAATTGGTTTTGATAAAACCAAAGTTAGGTACAACAACTGTCAGCTTTATAGGCACTTTTCAAGAGAATGTCAACAGCCAGAGTTGACAAAAACACACATCAAGCACAACCATCCAGTGGATATCATTCAAACAGACAAGTGCTACCTCCAATCAGCTTTCCAGCTGCACCAACCCCACCACAAATCACACAGTACAATCCAAATCAACATTCAAAATCTTTAGCAATGATTATCAAACAAGATGGAGAGTGTGATTGGAGCCTTTATGAGGCTGATATACCATCATCTTCAGAACATGCCTTTATGGCAGATGTTGAAGACAAACTAATAGAAATCCCAAAAGAGGTAAAAGAAAACCTCTGTAGCCAAGCATGCATAGATGAAGTTCAGGCATATTGGAATTATTGCAATAATATATCATACATATAAAAGGGGAAAGAGCTTCACATGCAGAGGAACTACAAACTTCTGCAAAACAAATCAGTTCACTAGAGAAAGAAGTTGATAAATTGCTTAAAGAAAATCACAAGCTGAATGCTCAATCAACTGAACTCTCTGTGAAGTTAATGAACACAAAGTCTGAAGCTGAAGCCAAAATATCAAAAGCAAGTACAACCAAAACAGTCAGTAACTTGCAATATTACATTGAGCGTCTAAATCAAGCAATCATAACAGAAAAGGCTACAAATGCAGAATTGAAGATACAACATAAAGCCTTTGAAGATAAAATCAATTCTCTTCTAAAGGATGTAGACAAACTCCTTGGAGAAAGATTTAGTCTTCAAGCTCAAGTTACAAGTGTCACTGAGTCTTTAACAAAGACAAAATCAGATAATGCATCAACAGAAGTTGAACTTGAAAATTTAAAGATGACTGCCAGCAAGTTGGAAGAACTACTTAATGCACAAAGAGATCAAAAGAAGAGTGCTGGAACTACATACCATGTTGTTCCTCCTCCATACAATGATAACTACACAGAAATGCCAACTTCAATGACAAGTCCAATCAAAGAAGATTCAAATATGCATGATCATCATCCAACAGACAAACCATCCACTATCACTCAAATCACTTCTCCTGAAACAACACCAAAGCTGTACCTCAAACTAGAATCACCACAGAATGAAACCTTTCATTCTTGTGATGGTCAAGATGGAGATCCTACAAGTGATGATAGTGATGAAGAAATCAACCAACCAATCAAACAAACATTGACATGTATTAATCATTTCATTGAAGAAATCATTCCAAAACAAACACAGTCACAAAAATCCAAAGCAGCAAAGCTTGACAACAAACAAAAGGCTATGGTTCTCAATGAGAAATTCAAACCAGCAGAATTTCTTGAACCAAAATTGCCTAAGGCTGAACTAAAGGCATAGATTAAGATGGAGTTAAAGAACAAATATAAGCCTAAGGTACAAGAAATAAAAGAATAGGTCAAGAGGAAGAAAACCAGATCTAAAAGAAAGAAGAAAAGTCAGACAAAGTCTTCTACACCTGATCCAAACCAACCATCAACCTCAAAAGCTACATTAGAAACTTGCAAACAACAACCAATTCTCTACGAGACATGCAATTCAGATTCACACAACACTTCTGAGTGTAAAAACACTGAGAGTGATACTTATATATGTCCTCACAATAGAAAGCAACAAAAACAACCAAAACAAAAGGATGTGAAGTTCCAAGCTAATCCAACTTCATTATTCAAGTCTAAAGGAAGAAGATCCAGACCTACTCCTTACTGCTTAAATTGTGACATGGAGAATCATACCACTTCAGAGTGTTCATACAACAACTCTCCAACATCACAACATAGAAGAGGTCAAAGATCTTATCATCCATCGGAGTCATACTCACCGAGATCGGAGCATGAGTACTACAACATACATCATAGCTACTCTTCTCCTCGATCACATCGGCATGGGTATGATTCTCAACATTATGATATTCATGATTATTGGGCACCCAGACATTATCCTAGGTCATACACACAACATAAGTATGACAGATATAGGAATAATGCTTGGCATAATGGATATCATAGAAGATCACATCCATCAAATAATTATAATCATGATTATAATTCTTATGATATATTTCAAAAGCAAACTAGATTTTCTAAACCAACCAAAAGATTTTCAAAAGCCAAACAAACTCCTTTCGTTAAACAAACTAAAGTTGAGTCAGTTGGTTTAAAAACAAAACAATGTTGGAGAAAGAAAACAATTTCAGGAGATGAATCTGATACATCATCAGATAAGGCAAAATCATACACATACGAACAAGTCACATATAAAGATGCTAATGGACAGCTCAGGACAGTAATGGCCTGGGTTGAAATATCTAACTGATTTGCTAGTGTGATAGGGATAGTTATGGAGGCCTACCAACCCAAGAAAAGTTAGCAATGGCTGATCCCTTCTCATGACAGGAACATTCTTCCAGAATTCAATGCATGATATAAATCACTTACAGAAACTATGATGGCAATGCAAGAAACAACTGATGTTTCATTCCATCTGCTTAGTCTGATTACATTGCTACATGGACTAACTATTTATGATCTCTATTGAATTGATAACACATATTCCATTTCTTTATTTTCTCAAAAAACCAAAATCCTAAACATTAGAAAATCAAGAAAAATCCAAAAATATTTCTATTGAATCTTCCTGCATTTATATGAGAAATGATAGTACACTCATCTACTATCTTCTACATCTATTTTTCAAATCAATAAAGACTGACAAGACTTTATTTGATATGTCAGTAGGCTCAGCTTGGATTGAAGATAAGCATATTTGTGATGAACTAAATCAATATGCATTATGGACCAAAACCATCTTAGGGTATTTGTTAGCAATGACTTTTCAAGTGTTTGCTTGTGTGGTTACCTAAACACACCATGCGAAAATGGTTTATAAATTTCTCATAAATAAAAGCATCTGTTTCTCCTTTGTTGTATGTAAATACAGACCTGAGTAAATATAAGTACAACTTCTGTTGTGCTGAGCACAGACCTAGTTATCCTTGCACTAAAAGTGTTGATGCTAAAGGGAATCCCAATATGGATCAAAGCTAAAAGAATCCCAATGAGGATCAACTTCCAATGTGAAGTATAAAAGAATCTCAATACGGATCAAATCTAAAAGAATCCCAAAGTGGATCAACTTTCAAGTTGTGATAAAGTGCCACCTTGCATTTTATGAGGAGGGTAATTCTTCCATACTTCTAAGTGTGGGGTACTCAATTAGCATATCTAATCAAACCTAAACATGATAAATATCACAAAGTGTTGAAACTAGATCCTTGCATGAGTTTAAATGGACCAACATACTTACAATCAACTTTGTTCTTTGTCTATGAATATTCCAACATTAAATTCTTAGATGTAGAGGATTTTAGATTAGTATGATCTCATTTCACTTGAAGGAGTCACGCTTGTAAATATCTTAATTTTGAAAAATCTAAAATACCAAAAACATTTGTCATTTTTTAGTATTTTTCTTAGTTTTGGCAGATTTACATGTGTTATTGATTTAGAAATGAAACTTCCATTCAATACCTTTTCCTAGAGGATTTAAACTTTTGCAGGTGATGAATTGCATGACATGCCTGAGTTTCTTATTCAGCTCAAGATGTCAAGAGAACACTCCTGCTTCCTTCAAAGATCTCCTGCCAGTTGCTGAGAACTAAGAATCCTCCTCTTGGTGTCTCATACACAAAAGTTCATCACCCTCCAAAGCTTTTATTAAGGGAGAGTATATGTTAAGTCTGAAGAATTTTTGATGCTTCTCCTTCAATTCTGAAGTTGAGATAAAGCTGCTGATATTGCTACCTGTGCAATCCACAGTGTATGCACATGGGTGCATTTTCAAGTCTTAAAAACAAGACTAGAAGATTAAGCAGATAAAACATCCATCAAGTGCCGAACCAAAGTCTTTATGTGCCAAAACAAAGTCCTTTTCTCAAAGCCTTTTTATGAAGGTTCTAAGAAGATGCTACCAAAAAGGGGGAGAAGACTGCATTTCAAGACTGCACGTCAATCAACATCCAAGGTTTTGATAATCATGAGGTTTAGGAAGCATCATTTGAAGATGATACTTACCAAAACCTAAGTGCCAAATCCTATGATGATTACCAAAACCGACACGGTGAAGATATGCTAAAGATATGATCAAAAAGAAGAAAATTGACCAAAGTCAAACTTGGTCAAAGTTGGTCAACCGTGGTCAAAGTCAACAGTCAACATCAGCGGTCGTCCCGAATGACGTCAGTACCCGACAGTCACGCATCACCAATAGAGATTTTATCAGACTTAGAACTATATTTGTGTAATCATTTGTGCTAAAATGTAATTTTCTTATTTTTGTAAAGAGTATAAATGACTAAGTGTAGTCATTTATACTCTAACATTAGATTAATCACTAACAATCCATAGCTTTCACCAGAGAAATCAAGGTTGAGTGTGTGTTAGAGAAAGTGTGCTTGCAAACTCCCTTGTAATTCTTTTGATATCATACATATGAATGAATGAAATATTTATGAATGTGTTCTTGATTGTTCATCATTCATTCATCATCATACACTGAATCTTGTATAGATCTTCACTTGAAATAATCAACAGGTCTGTGAGATTCCACATCATAGATCTGATAAACGAAAACAATACTATTGCAATATTCGATCAACCAGCAGAATCAGTGGTTTACACAAATGCAACAGTTTTACAAGGTGGAGAGACTTAGAATACTTAGTAGTTCAAATAGTTGACCGGTTAGGATGATGAAACAATGAACACAAGTAAAAGAACAATAGCAAGAACAAGATAATATTGTTTTCAAGAATGTTGTATATTACTCTCAAGTTCTTACAAGTGTTACAAGGCTTAATTCTAAATACAAGTACTTGACATACTTTATACTACATCCTATAGCCGGCCATACTTTGAATGCAAGCTGGAAATACTAATCTAGACAAAAAGATCAATGAAGAGTCAAAAGGCAGATTGCCTTTTGACTAGTGACTATGATATGCCATAGCTCACATCCTAATATATTGGAAAAAGGATAGAAGTACATAGTTGGAAAGTTACAGACAAAAGACCTTAGTCTACAGTTTGACAAAAGTAAGGACTTTTCACCAACTCATATAAGTTGGCGAGTCTTCAGTAGTGGCAGCGGAATGTTTTTCAACTTTTGTCAATAGGTGATTCAGAACAAGCGTGTCTTGTATGTTTTCGGAAGAAATTAGTCTTTGGCTTTGGAAGACTTTGTCTATCAAGCTTCGTAAGACTTTATCTTTGGCATTGGAATATATGGTGTTTTGGCTTCGGATGATTTGATACTTAGCATAATTCATGGAGTTATATCAAATCTTCCGAAGTAATTTCCTAGTACTTCACATGTGCATGCTGAGAGCTCTTTGATTGTTCTTTGGTTGAATCAACCTTTAAATGTATTCCTTACATAGATATATATTGATAAGCTACCACCTATTGATACCATGGTGTAGACACACCCTTTTCAATTACTTGAAACAATTCCAAGCTTCATGAAACTAGTTTTCAATCTGCTATTGAAATGACTAAATGGCATCACTAGAATCACTAGTATTCCTAGTAATATCTATCTAGAAACACTCTTTGCATCTATTGCAATGGGTAGATACTGGTATTTGGCAAAGTGAGATACCATGGTTTAATTTTTTCTTTCAAGTGAACTATAATAATCTCAATCTTACTTCATCTTATGTGAAATGCTTTCTATCTATGGTGCTGCATATGACACAAAATTTAGCTAAATGCACATAAAGTTCTTTGGTTATGGTTCCTCTAAATATTAGAAGATTAAGGTATTGAGGCCTTCCATAAAATGTTATCCCCACTCAATATTAAAGTGAAATAGGATTATGGTTCTCATATAGTTGGTGTGAGGTGGCTATCCACGTCTTGCATTGGGGCTGGTTGAGGTCTCCTCAAATTCTAATTGTTATCATTTCTACCCTGCTACTTGTTAATTGGTTGATCTCCCTCAATTGTAACCACAATTATTCTTGTAATTCATCATATACCCTTCGTCGTCCTTTTCATCATATTCATCATAGTTACCCTTTGATATGCAAACTCCTCATCATCACCATATATATCCCTGTAGTTACTATTTCATTATGAATACTTTTCGTGCTTACATAGTTATAGTACCATAACAATCCTTATAATTGTTATCCTTTATATCGATATTGTTCATGCTCATATAGTTTTAACAATTCCCTAAATTGAATTTATTTTGGTTCTAAATAGGAGAATTCTAATCATTATGACCACTACTATTCAAATTACGATCATGTTGGAAGTTATTCTGGTTGCTATTATTGAAAACTCGTGGGTTTTGGTTTTAGGGGTTAGTTTTATGGTGGATGATTATGGTGTTTGAGGTAAGGTGGTATTTGGATTAGAGTTGGTGGGCTTTGGTTACAATTGTTAACGATCACTTGAAAGAGTGGTGGAAGCATGTCAGGTAAGGTTTGTTGTTGTGGTTGTTGATTTTGCTTTTTTTGAGAATTCATTTCTCTAGCTGCTTATGCAATTGCCTTTAATACTTGCTGTGATAATATTCTTGTATGAGGTATGATTCTATTCTATCTTGCAGTTCTCTCAAACTCTAGATCAAAGCCTAAAGATGAAGTCTTTCCCAAAAACCATGTGATTAGGTGGAATTTGATTGGATCGAATATACGAAGATTGCTATAGAATCATTATGGTAGAAACACAATGATTAATAATCATAAACAAGAACAAATACTCATAAAATACTCTTTGCATATGTTGATGATCAAAATACACAACGTGGGAAATTAGGGTTGCAAGGGTTGCATCATGAAAATATTAACATTCTATATATATGGTTGACATGTGGCCTATACAATTGGCTAGACTAGCATGACATATTCTATTACATAAAAAATAATTACAAGTCAAAAGTATAAAACTGAATTCACATTAACACTATGTGCATCCGCATTGAGCTTGTGTTCATCCGGATTGACTAATGCGAAAGAACATTACTTGTCTGGATTACTTTATTCCTTCACCCGTATATGGATGACCAAGTCCTTGTCAGAATAGACTGTCTTCTTCATCTGCATTCAGTGTTACTTATCCATATTAAGTCAACACTTATCTTCTTATAAGCTTTACTTCAACCCCATCAACTGCAGTACATATCATCCATACTAACTTTGACCCTTAGGAAAAAATCCAAAACAGAACAACTAACCTCATGTCTTTAATTGGCATACATGATCCTTTAGGGTCCAACAATAGTCCCCTTAAGATTATGCAGCTTGTGTACTTTAAGGATTGTCAGATGGATTCGTTGTAAAGATTTAGTTTGGCGTGCCTATTCTGGAATCAATATGGGTTTGATTATGTTTGAGAACTCTCGAGCTTCATTCTATTTCTTTATGTCTAAAACATAGATCTTCATCTTACTCATATTTTCCATGGTGGCTATAGGGATATTCTTTAATGATAGTAGTTCTGTATATAGAGATGGTTGGTAGACCTTCCTTGTGTATCAGCAAT
Source organism: Flaveria sonorensis (assembly GCA_025506505.1). NCBI lineage: Eukaryota > Viridiplantae > Streptophyta > Magnoliopsida > Asterales > Asteraceae > Flaveria > Flaveria sonorensis. Next base: position 28,363,601 of record CM046431.1, on the reverse strand, counting down.
GCTCCACTAGTATCAACTTTAAGTTTGTTCATGTTCTCCAACTTGAGTATTCTAACACCTGAAAAATTTAGCAATATAAAAAAAAGAGAGAGAAAAGAAAAGAAAAGGGAGAAAAAGAGTATCACTTAAAAACATGGGGTTGAAAGTGTACAAGGGGCAAACTTGCCCATTATGGGATTTAAAAAGAAGTATGGAAGCCCACACTTCCTTTTTACACACACACTTCGGCTGCACAGAAGAAAGAAGAAGCTGCAATCGGTTTCTGGAGAGAAAAAGAAGAAGATCTTCAAGAAGGTGAGGTTTCCTAGTGTTTTCTTCTTGGTTTTTAGTGGGTTTGAACTTCTGGGCTAATCTTTTATGTGTTTCCTTTGTGTTTGGCAGCTTGTTTTTGTGTGTTTTAGTGCTAGAACTCCAGGTAGCTCTCAGGTTTGAGGAGTTTTCACTCGAAAGCTGTTAAAGGTGAGTTCTAGATTCCCTCTTTTACATGTTTCTACTTGTTTTGGGCTGGTATGCATATTAAACTGTTGTTTTCTGCACCAAACCATGTTTTTAACAAATTGTATGACTGAAAATGGATGAATGTTTGTTTCTTGTGATTTATGTGATGTTGGGTAGATATTTAGTACCTTTTAAGTGTTTAACATGTTAGATCCATGCTAAGTATAATTTAGAATGATATTTGGAGACTGGAAAATATGTATGATGCATTGCAGGTGATAGTTATTGTGTTCACTGTGGACACTTAGGTTATGCATGGTGTCGGCATTGGACATGGTGTGTCCGCTGTGGACACTTAGACAAATTTTGTATGATTGTGCGCTATGGAATTTGTTCATCCGCATTTGACCTTGTTCATCCGCATTTGACCTTGTTCATCCGCATTTGACTTTGTTCATCCGCATTTGACTTTGTTCATCCGCATTTGTCTTTGTTCATCCGCATTTGTCTTTGTTCATCCGCATTTGACTTTGTTCATCCGCATTTGACTTTGTTCATCCGCATTTGACTTTGTTCATCCGCATTTGTCTTTGTTCATCCACATTTGACTTTTTTTTATCCGCATTTGTCTTTGTTCATCTGCATTTGACTTTGTTCACCCATATTGGATTTTGTTCATCCGTATTGGATACTTGGAATGTGTTAGCCATGCGATGTGGACTTTGGCTGTCAGTTGTAGACACTTAGAATATTTCTAAAATTTTGAGAAATAGAATTAAGTGTTAAGTCTTGACATTTTATAGTGGTTTATGCCTGTTGATGTTATGTATGTTTGTGGGCTGTTGATGATGCTCCATATTATGTATTATGACATGACTTTATGTGTTATGTTATGCTTATGTACGTAAAGTATTATTGTAATGAAAGTGGAAGATAAAGATAATGAAAAATGGAACGTAATGAATGAATTAAAGTCTTGCAAGCATATAAAAAAGGGGTTGATAACTCTTTATGGGTTGCCCCCTCAATAGTGTCCCGAGTGCACACCTAAAGGTCAGTCTTTATGACTGATGGAAACGTACAAAACGGGATCCTTGCCAATTGCCCCAAAGACTGTAGTCGCTTTGTGCACCAATGATAGGGCATAGTACATGGCAGGATCTATATAGAGGTGAAAGATAATAAAGTACGAAATGAACGATTATGAACGATGATGAAAGATAATAAATGATTATTATCAAGATGTACGTATGATGTGTGATCACAAAAAAAAGTAAAGAAAAGGTTTTTTTATCAAAAGTAAAGTATTTTATAATATAAACTAGAACTCACTCAACGTCACTGACTTTTTATATGCATATCAGTTGGCATGTAATCGATGATGCTGAGGAGGTGCAGGCATGGATGCATAAGCTACTGGGGATGATTCGAGTCTGGCATCCATATTTTGAAAATTTTAATGTATTAATATGATTTTTGGGTTGTAAACGAAATGTTATGATAATTTTTCATGTTTTTATTTATTAATGAAAAGTTATATTTCCGCTGCAAAATAAGGTGTTTTATATTATCTATGCAATGATTGACCAACTGTAAGCGTCTCGGGAACGGGGCCTTACAAGTTGGTATCAGATCCAAAGTTTAAGAAAATTGGGTAAATTATTTTTAAAAACCTAAAACTTAAACTGAGAACGGACAAGAAAGGGAAAGGGATGCCAGTCCTAGTAGCCACATGGATACTAATGTAGTCTGGATAGAGAGTGGTTGGGGGATGAAGAGTAAACTAAGTGGCTAATCACAACTTGCCACTGTAATTAGGGACTTACTACACTTGACATAATCTGAGCTATTAACTTGAATGACTGTGTTGGGGATTGAATCTTATAGTGCTTAGGGATGGCTGGTGGTAGATCTTCAAAGGCTTCTATAGGTGGAGGTCGTGGTGGATATGGTGTTGGGCCGCATGTCACAAGGAACAGGGTTAGAACCCCTGAAACGTCTCCTGAAAAGCTCGTTGAAAGAGGAGGTGGAGAGGTGGAGCTTCATCACCATGAGGGTGGTGACGAGAGTGCTGACCTGAGGGCCTCAGTGAAAGAGGAGGTTGTGGAGGAAGTTCATCTAGTCATGCAGACGATTCTACCATCTGTAGTGACAGAGGTTATTAGAGCAGTGAGAAAGGATGAAAAGAAGGAGGAAGAGGAGAGGAGGAAAACTATTGGGAGAGAGGGCGAGGAGAGAGGTTCAGGTGAAGGGGAGCAGCCAGAGACTGAGATGGTTGTCTCCAGTGATGATGAGGAAGAGGAAGCAATGCAGGAAACTGCAAAGGGGTGCAATTATGGGGCATTTCAGAGATGCAAGCCCCCAACTTTTGATGGAAATGGGAACGCTGCTGCTGCTAACCAATGGGTGAGAGAAATGGAGGCTATGTTGGATATCAATGAATGCAGGGAGGATCAAAAGGTTAAGTTTGCTACCCACTCATTTGTGGACTCGGCCTTATGCTGGTGGGACAACATTGTCCAGGCCGAGGGTAGCAGGGCGATAGGGAGAATGAGGTGGAGTGAACTTGAGAAGCTGGTAATCGAGGAGTTTTGTCCTCACAGGGAACTTGACAAGATTGAAAGAGCATTTCTACAGTTGGAGGCAGGAACCATGACACAACAATAGTACACGACAAAGTTCAATAAGATGGCAAGGCTGGTGCAGATCAGGTGACGCCTGTGTCACGAAAGATCAAGAGATACATTAATGGTCTGCCGGCGGATATCCGTAGGCATCTGATTGCTGCCCGGCCAGGTACGTTCAGGTCGGTGGTTGATCTGGCAGGGAGACTGTATGATGAGCGGGAGGAAGTGACTATCGTGTGGGTGAGCAAGAAAGGTGGTGGTGACAGAAACTAGAATGGGAAACGATTTGGCAGTGGTGGTTTTACTCACAAGAACAAAAAGGTAAGGGTGGATGATCGGAAGGTGGGGACGGCAGGTACAGGGGTAAGGAGGTGTAATAAGTGTGGGATGGAGCATGCAGGGGAATGCAAGTGGGGGTCGAATACCTGTTTCAAATATGGGAAGGCAAGGCATATGGCCAAGGATTTTAGGGGAATAAGGTGTTATAACTGTGGAGAAATAGGTCACATGAGTCGGGAGTGTACGAGGCCAAGAGCTGAGAACTCGAAGGCGGGAAAAGAGGCTGAGAAAGGGAATGAAGTGGAGAAGGCCAGGGCGAGAGCTTTTACCATGACCCGCGAGGAAGCCAGAGTGGATCCCGATGTTGTATCAGGTACATTTCTGGTTAATGATTCTAGTGCCTCTGTATTATTTGATTCTGGTGCTAGTAGGATTTCTATTTCTGCTGTCTTTTGTGATAAGTTGCCTGTTAAGAGCAAAAAGACTGATGAGCTCTTTGATGTAGAAACTACTATTGGTAAGTCTACCAGGATTTTTGATATTGTAGAAGACTGTGACATAGAGTTGGAAGGCCATAGGTTCTTTACTAGGTTGTTTATGATGCCCTTAGGTGGATTTGATGTAGTCCTAGGGATGGATTGGTTAATAGCCTATGAGGCAAACATCGTGTGCCGTAAGAAGATTATTTGATTGACCTCACCTGATGGGAGTTTGGTCATGATCTACAGTGACAGGGTTAGTACGATCCCAAAAGTAATCTCAATGGTTGTGGCAAAGAAGTGTATGAGGCGTGGATGTGGTGCCTATTTGGCTTAGGTGAAAGATGTGGATGCGACAGTGCCACGAATATCGGATGTACCAGTTGTGTGTGATTTCCCAGATGTGTTCCCGGAAAATTTATCCGGTGTGCCACCTGACCGCGAGATTGACTTTCAAATTGATCTGATTCTTGGTGCCTAACCTGTCGCAAAGGTGTCGTATCATCTCGCTCCCTCCGAGATGAAAGAATTGATGACTCAGCTACAAGAGTTGTTAGATAAGGGGTTCATTAGATCGAGTATCTCTCTGTGGGGTGCTCCGGTCTTGTTTGTGAAGAAAAAGGATGGTAGCATGAGGATGTGCATCGACTACCGTGAACTGAATACGCTGATAGTGAAGAATCGGTATCCGTTACTGAGGATTGATGACTTGTTTTATCAGCTCTAAGGTGCTAGTTGGTTCTCAAGGATAGACCTCTGATCTGGTTACCACCAACTGAAGGTGAGGGAGCAGGATATTCCTAAGACAACTTTTTGCACGCGTTATGGACACTATGAGTTTCTTGTGATATCTTTTGGTTTAACCAATACGCCAGCTACTTTTATGGATCTGATAAATTAGGTGTGTCAGCCTATGCTAGATAAGTTAGTGATTGTGTTTATCGATGATATCCTGATTTATTCGAAGAGCGAAGAAGAGCCTGCCGGTCACCTTCGGGAAGTTCTAGATACGCATAGAAGGGAGAAGCTGTACGCCAAGTTCTCCAAGTGTGCATTCTGGTTACACGAAGTTTAGATTCTAGGTCATGTGGTTATTCCTGAAGGGATCATGGTGGACCAGGTGAAAGTTAAGGCGGTGATGCAATTGAAGTCTCCAAAGACTCCATCTGAGATTCGTAGTTTCTTGGGTTTGGCGGGCTACTACAGAAGATTTATCCAAGACTTCTCCAAGATAGCTTCACCATTGACCAGTTTGACCCTTAAAGATGTGAAGTTCGTATAGGTTCGAGAGCAGGAGAATGCTTTTAAAGAGTTAAAGACGAGATTGTCTCAAGCTCATGTCTTGACATTACCCGAAGGGAATGCAGACTTGGTGGTCTATTAGGATGCTTCTTATTCAGGATTGGGTTGCATGCTGATGCAACATGAAAAAGTTATAACCTATGCGTCCTGACAGTTGAAGATCCATGATGGTAACTACCCTACTCATGAATTGGAGTTGGCGGCGGTGGTCTTTGCATTGAAGATTTGGAGGCATTACTTGTATGGGACGAAGTGCACCATCTTCACTGATCACAAAAGTTTGAAGTACTTCTTCGAGCAAAATGATCTCAATATGAGACAAAGGGGATGGTTAGAGTTGATCAAAGACTATGACTGTGAGATCCATTACCATCCGGGCAAGGCCAACGTGGTGGCGGATGCCCTTAGCAGAAAAGAGAGACCCGAGCTGATTCAAGTGAAAGCTTATCAGTTGGTTATGACCTCTGAGGTGATGAAGCAGGTTAAGGAATTTTAGGATGAAGCGCTGAAAGAGGATCAGATCTGTTTTGCTTACCATCCTCAGAAAGATGGATGAAGCGCCATATGGGTGATAGTTGATCGCCTGATGAAGAGTGCTGACTTTCTACCGATCCGCGAGACGTATTCATCTAAGAGGTTGGCAGATCTGTTCATCAAAGAGATAGTAACTCGTCATGGTGTACCGGTGTCTATCGTGTCTGACCGTGACACTCGGTTTACATCTATGTTTTGGAAAAAATTTCATGATGCGATGGGGATGAGGTTACATATCAGTACTGCTTACCATCCTCGGACAGACGGTTAGTCTGAGAGGATGCTTCAGACACTGGAGGATATGCTACGAGCATGTGTCATTGATTTCGGAGGAAGTTGGGACGAACACTTACCGTTAGCCGAATTCTCATATAACAGCAGTTATCATGCCACCATTGGTATACCTCCATATGGGATACTATACGGTAGGAAATGTAGAACGCCTGTATGTTGGGGTGACATCGGGCACAAGGAGATAGGGAGCATTGAGGTGATCAAGGCTACAACCGAAAAGTTGGAAAAGATCAAGGCCTTTATGAAGGCGGCAAAGGATAGACAGAAGTCGTATACCGAAAAGAGACGTAGGATTGAATTCAAGGTGGGTGATATAATCATGTTGAAGGTCTTGCCATGGAAAGGGATCATCCAGTTCAGGAAGCGGGGAAAGTTAAGTCCGATGTACATAGCGCCTTTTCGAATCATTGCTCGAGTAGGAGAGGTGGCCTATCGATTGAAGCTACCTAATGAGTTAAGTGGAATTCATCCAACGTTCCATGTATCTCATTTGAGGAAGTGCTTAGCTGAGGAGGATATGATCGTGCCACTCGAGGACATCGAGGTGGATGAACGGCTCAATTATGTGGAGCAGCCAGTGGCCATCATTGACAGAAAAGAGAATAGGCTAAGGAATAAAGTAGTTCCACTTGTGCGAGTATAGTGGAGACACAGAAAGGGGTCTGAGTCCACGTTGGAGACTGAGGAGGAGATGAGATAGGATTACCCACGGCTGTTAAGGGGACGAAACCTATATAAGGGGGGTGGACTTGTAACACCCGGAAAATTCAGCAAAATAAAAAAAAAGAAAAAAGAAAAGAAAAGGGAGAAAAAGAGTATCACTTAAAAACAAGGGGTTAAAAGTGTACAAGGGGCAAACTTTCCCATTATGGAATTTAAAAAAAGTATGGCAGCCCACACTCCCTTTTTACACACACACTTCGGCTGTACAAAAGAAAGAAGAAGCTGTAATCGGTTTCTAGAGAGAAAAAGAAGAAGATCTTCAAGAAGGTGAGGTTTCCTAGTGTTTTCTTCTCGGTTTTTAGTGGGACGTCACAGACTAGTAACAATATATGGCAGCGGAAACAAACCATCATAAGAGCACAAAAGGAGAGAACATCACATGGCATTACAGTTTAACGAAATACCGGGCTAGATGTGGGTCTAACCACCCATACGAGTATAAGTTTTCAACAATACAAATTGTTCACAACCGAAATAAATAGAAATAAGTCCAAATTGTTTGAAAATCAAAACAAGCCAATGCCATGGTCATGGTGCTAAGTCAAGTCTTCTACACTGCTAGACTCCCTTCAAGGATTACCTGAAACATGCTTAAAAGAAATTTGTGTCAACTAAAAAGTTGGTGAATTCAAGTGCTTAAAGCTAAAAGACAAAAGGATTCAAAAGAATCCACATTTGATTTTAAAAGTCATAGATCGTAGTATCATAGTTGTGGGGATCACAATCAACCCTGCACTCAGTCCCGGCTAGCCTCTTCTAAAGTTATGTTACACCGGCTAATCCCGAGGGAAGAACTGAGCCTCATATGGTGGACCATACCTGCCGGATGGTTCACCTTAGTATCTTATTAAAACTTGTCACATGCCACAAATGGCCCAGCAGGATCTCCGTGTGGTACCCTTCCCGCTCATCAAGGAAGGCACTATGTGTGGGGGTTCCCTAAGTAGATCTACCCATATAAAACAAGCGGTTCATATAAGAATTAATGATCGTGATAAAAGTAAAAGCAGGTTCTAACATTTCCACAACATATAGCAGCATATTATAGCACAGAAAGTTCAGTTTAAACAGAGCATGCTTCACCCCAAAAATGGTAGTAAAAAGGGGACACTAGAACTCACCTTAGAGCTTCAATTAACGGGTTCTTCATGGACCGGGAAGGTTTCAAGTTTAGGACCCTACCAATAAGATTAAGTGTTAAGCTACTAATTCTAAGGTCATACGAGGTAGATAATAACAAGTCTTAAAGTTTGACCAATTTTTCACCATCTTTAAGTCTTAAAGTTCTAATCTTATTGAAATAACAAGTTTCTCATATATTTTAGGTTTATTCTTGTATTTCCATGAATTTCTTCCAAAAATCACCCGGTTAAGGCCCGTTTTTAACTAAAAATTTCATTTAAATTGTTCTTAGACCCATTTAACCACAAATTCGACCAATTTAACTTTGTTAACCTTTTTAGAGCCTGGAATTATTTTTAACATGGTTATACCCTATGTCCTCATATTTTCAAGTTAATTTACCACCTTTTTGGGTCCCTGAATAAGTCCAAAATGCCTATAATCCCTACTATTTTAATTTTTCAGCTTTTGACAACATTTCATATGCCCAATAACATCCAAAACCTACTGAAAATCAGTTCTAATACACGGATTTAACATGTAACCATAATATAAGCTTGTATTTGGGAGATTTTTATCATTTTAGCCCTTTACACATGTGTAAAACATATTAGTTGTACCCATTCACCACCAAATCATTTTGTAACTTTCAAAAGTGGTTGTTAGGAGGTTTAAAAACCATTTTTAAGCAGATCCCAAGTTTTGGTTACGGAGGGTTACAAAACATAAAGTTCATGGGTGTCAAAGTCACCCAAAGGGGTTTTCTAGGTGTAACTTGTGTTCCACCCGTAGCATGACCAATATTTCATGTGAGATACCTCTAGTGAAGTTAAAAGCTCCTCAGGAACGAAATGATAGCAGTGGACTTCTGTTAGAACAAAGAAAGTAAGGGTTTTGGTGGATAGAAGAAAGAATAACACATGACATAGTTTGTTTCATGTAGGATGAAGCTTACTCTTGTATGGTTCACGATTTGGAGAGTGTGTAGGGTGACAGAACGGTCTGGAAGTCTTTGAACAAGGGCTGGAAGAGTCGAGTTTGATGAAACCGTGTGTCAAAGGCTCACAAGATAGCACCCTCTTGCTAGTATGAAGGTTGACCGATGATGTTTGATACTTGAACTTCGACTAGGGGGCTGAAATGAAGCTGGAACCGTGGGTGTGTGTGTGTTTCAGCTAGAGAGAATTTGAGAGAAGAGGGAAGAGAGTGAGAGGTGAGAAATGAGGGTGGGTTCAAGTGTTGCATGTAATAGGACTGGAGGGGAATGGTGGCAAGTTTGGGTGGTGTAGAAGAGAAGAGATTGGTGGAGAGGGGGGTGAAGGGGCGGTCGATCTTGGAGCTTTGTGGGGTGTAATTAGTTTTAAATTTTAAATGAAAATTTGTTATTGTGTAGTATTATTTTGTAGTGTAGTATTTTAAGTGGGTAATTTTTATTAGTTGTTTAAGTATTAAGTATGTATATGTATATGTTAAACTATGAATTGTGTGTGCATGCACACATATTTAATTGTTTCAATTAAGATTCAATTTTGAAATGGACTAATTGACTTTCCCGGAACACGAAGTTATTCTATGCTAAGGCTAGATCTGATAAATTCATGCAAAATGGCACATGAAATAACAAAAATGACTATAATAGCAATAGTAATAATAACACTGATAGTAATAGTAATAGTGATATCGCATTAATATTAATTGTATGGATAATGATGCGGGAGGGGTTAAAGGTTAGGGTTATGACCTGGAGGTCGGTTGTTACATTCTCCCACCGTTTAGGAAATTTTTTCCCGAAATTTTAGCTTCGATAAGTTCCGGAACGGGTGGGTCTGAAGAGATGTGGATAATTCTTTCTCTTCTCGTCTTCTCGCTCCCAAGTGAATTCAGGTCCTCGCCTAGAATTACATCTTACCTTGACCTTGGGTATATGACTTCGCCTAAGTTTCTTAACCAGCCGGTCAGTAATCTCTACAGGCTCTTCCATGAAGTTCAACCTGTCATTAATCCTTGCTTCCTTCAGGGGTAACTCCATGGCTTTGTCTACCATGCACTTCTTCAAATTTGACACATGGAAGGTGTCATGTATGTTGCCTAGCTCTTGCGGTAGCTTTAATTGATACGCCATGGGGCCAATTCTCGCTAGTATCTCAAATGGTCCTATATATCTCGGGCTTAGCTTTCCTTTTCTTCCAAACCTCACAGTCCCCTTCCATGGTGCTACTTTTAGCATTACCCTGTCACCCAGTTGAAACTCTAAAGGTTTTCACCTTCTGTCAGCATATTTCTTCTGACGGTCTCTGGCAGCTCTTAAATGCTCCTTAATTTTAAATGTCTTGTCGGTGGTCTCCATCACAATGTCGGGTCCCATTACTTGACTATCCCCGATCTCATTCCAACTCAACGGTGATCGGCATTTCCTGCCATATAGGGCTTCATAGGGAGATGCTTTTATACTTGCGTGAAAACTATTGTTGTAGGAGAACTCTACTAGAGGAAGATGGTTATCCCAGTTCCCTCCAAAGTGAATCACGTAAGCCCTTAGCATATCTTCCATGGTTTGGATCTAAAGCCCACTGGAGTGACTTCCAGAAAAGAGAAGTGAAACAACTATCACGGTCGGAGATGATTGATAGTGGCACCCCATGCCTGGTCACTATCTCGTCGACGTACAGTTGGGCCAGCTTCGTCAGGTCGTTGTCCTCTCGAATCGGCAAGAAGTGAGCTGATTTAGTTAACCGATCAACTATTACCCACATGGCGTCATGTCCTCTGAAAGTTCTGGGTAGTTTTGTAGCAAAATCCATTGTGACGTTATCCCATTTCCATTCTGGAATTTCAGGCTGTTATAACGTCCCTAACGGTTTTTGATTTTCAGCCTTCACCATGGCACACGTAAAACGCTTCCCAACGTATACGGCGATTGATTTCTTAATTCCAGGCCACCAGAAAAGTGCCTTTAGATCTTGGTACATTTTGTCACTTCCGGGGTGAATAGAGTACCTAGATTTATGGGCTTCGTCTAGGATTACCTCTCTAAATCCCCCGTACTTTGGTACCCATGTTCTTCCTTCATATTTATATATACCATCATTGCTCAATTCTAACCATTTCTCCATTCCTGTTAACAACTCCCCTACTAAATTATCTTCCTTTAGCGCTTCACCTTGTGCTTATTTTAGTCTCGCAACAAGGTCAGTATACACACTCATCCTTAAGGCACGGACACGAAGGGTTTTTCTCTTTCTATCCTGCTCAAGGCATCCGCCACTACATTGTCCTTGCCGGGATGATAGCGGATTTCACATTCGTAATCATTCAATAGCTCAACCCATCTTCTCTGACGCATGTTTAGCATTTTCTAATCAAGAATGTGTTGCAAACTTTTATGGTCAGTGTAAATAATGCACTTCGTGTCATAAAGGTAATGCCTCCACATTTTGAGTGCAAATACCACGACACCCAATTCTAGATCATGCATTGTGTAGTTCCTCTCATGATCGTTCAGCAGTCTGGATGCATAAGCAATTACCTTGTTACGCTGCATTAGCACGCATCCCAGTCCCTGACGCGAGGCGTCGCAATAGACCAAGAAATCTTCAACTCCTTCTGGGAGGGTGAGGATAGGTGCACTACATAGTTTCTCCTTGAGTGTTTCGAATGCTTCGTTCTGCTCTTGTTCCCACTCAAAAGCTGTATTCTTCTTGGTCAAGGCAGTTAATGGCTGTACAATACGCGAGAAGTCCTTGATAAACCTTCTATAGTATCTGACCAATCCAAGGAATTGCCTTATCTCGGTAGGAGTTTCCAGAATTGTCCAATTCTTAATGGCCTCTATCTTTGAAGGATCCACTTGAATTCAGTCTTCATTTACGACATGCCCTAGGAATTGGATTTCCTGTATCCAAAATTAGCATTTGGAGAACTTGGCATATAGTTGCTCAATCTTGATCAACTCGAGAATCAGCCTAAGGTGCTTCTCATGCTCTTCCTTTCCACAGGAGTAGATCAGGATGTCGTCGATAAATACAATCACAAATTTGTCTAGATATGGGCGGCACACTCGGTTCATGAGATCCATAAATGCCGCTGGTGCGTTAGTCAGTCCAAAGGGCATAACCAGGTACTCATAATGTCCATATCTAGTTCTAAAGGTTGTTATGGGTATGTCTTCCTCTCTTATCTTCAGTTGATGGTACCCTGACCTTAAGTCTATTTTGGAGAAGTAGCTTGCCCCCTGTAGTTGATCGAATAGATCATCGATTCTCGAAAGAGGGTAACGATTCTTTATTATCAGTTTGTTTAGTTCCCGGTAATCAATATACATACGTAGGGTCCCATCCTTCATTTTCACGAATAGCACCGGGGCACCCCATGGAGACACACTCGGTCGTATAAACCCCTTGTCGAGTAGCTCTTGGATTTGTAGCATTAGTTCTTTCATCTCGGGAGGGGCAAGTCGGTACGGTGCTTTGGCTACCGGTGCAGGCACCAGGCAATAGGTCTATTTGGAATTCAACCTGATGGGTCGGAGGGAGTCCCGGTAGGTCTTTGGGAAATACCTCCGGATATTCCGAAACCACTGGTATATCCTCAATCTTCTTTTCCTCTTTGGATTTTATCACGTAAACTATGAAAGCTGGGTATCCCTTCTTGAGACTCTTGGTTGCCTTCAAATGGGATATCATAGGATATAACATGTTACATCTTTCACCATGAACAACTAACACCTTCCCGTCGTTCAATGGTATCCTAAGTAGGCGCTCATCACACACGATTTCGACTCTATTCTTAGCCAGCCAATCCATGCTAACAACCACATCAAATCCTCGTAGCTTAATAGGCATCAGGTTTATCTTAAATTTACTACCTTCTAGGTTCATTAAGCAATCCTAGATGACTTCATTAGTTTCTAATATGTTACCGTTAGCTAATTCTATGGTAAACGTATCAGTCAGGACGCATGCACTCAAGTCAATCAAAGGCCTAAAAGCGCTAGAGACAAAACTAGTAATTGCTCCAGTATCAAATAGAATGGTAGCAGGATGATTATTTATAAGGAACGTACCATTGACCACATCAAGTTCCTTACGAGCACCGGCTGGATCCATCACGAATGCTCGTCCCTTGGGCTTATTGGGTCTGGCGTCCTTATCTCTCCCCAGCTTAGGACACTTATTCCTCATGTGTCCTGGATCTCCACACTCATATCATTGTTTACCTGGAACATACGTACAATCCTTAATCAGATGACCCGGTCGTTTGCATCAGAAGCAGGGCATCGGGTTGCACTCCCCTTGATGATGCAGTTTACACGTGTTGCAGAATGGGCTTGTTCCTGAGTATAGCTTCCGAGTCCTTCCACCCTGGTCTTCGCGCCTCATACCTTCAAAACTCTTCTTGTTTGACCCACTGCTGCTACCAATTGCCTTCTTCCCCTCAAACCATTTTCTCTTCTCACCCATCGGCTTCCTTCTTACCTCTATCCTGTTTTGTTCAGTCCATCCAGCCCTGACTAGATCATCGGTGAAACTACTGGTGAAGTCGATCGCAGCTTGTAGGGTTGGGGGCCTAGAGGATCGAACCATACCCCTGACTTTAGGATGTAGTCCCCAGATGAAACGTGCAACGCCCTTGGATTCCGGTGTCACCAGATGTGGCACTAGTCGAGCCAGGGCTAAGAAGCAGTTGATGTACTTGGTGTAGTTAGGGCCTTTCATTTCCAGGCTTAGAAATTCAGACTCCAGTTTCTCCAGTTGATTGATGGGGTAGTATTTGTTGGTTATCAATTCCCTGAATTCGGTCTAACTTATTTGGTTAGCAGCGTTTCTTCCCCGGGGTTGAGTAACAGTCTTCCACCATTCCAGTGCTGATCCCTTGAGTGACTGGGAAGCATACCTCACCATGTGTTCCATCTTACATTCGCTGATATCTACGGTGGCTTCCATTTTGTCAATCCATCGGTACGTCTCAATCGCACCCTCGGTACCATAGAAATCCTTCGGCTTGCATGCCATGAAGGTCTTGTAGGAGCATCCATTCCTTAGTGCTTCAACTTCCTCATTGTTGCCCTCATTTCTCCTAGATCCACCATTACCACTGTGGTTATTCCGGTCCTTATTAATTTGTTGATGGTCGGGATGGCGTTAGCAATTGTTGTGCTATGAGGTTGGCAATTCTCTCATCGTTCCCTGATTAACATTCTCTCCACGGGAAGCTCCTGGTAGAGTAAGGGGTTGGTTGCCAGTTGGTCTAGCTACCTCATGACGACCACTCGTAGCTCCTGATCTTCCAATATGGGTTCCTTGTCTGGTCGGCATTCTGGTAGCATCACAGATAAATTTGTTTAGCATCTCATAAATTTTTGGTTTCAACAGCCCATGCATCACTTATCCTAATATACCATGTTCTAACAGGAGAGTATGTAATATACGCACCACTAAATACCTTTAATATGTTCCATTAAATCAATTTTAAGGTAGTTCAACCCAAAAAGAATGCAAGACAAAATTCCTACACATGACATATCACATTGCAATTCAATACAAATTACCCTGCAAAATCAACACCATAAGAAGTAGTTTTACAGATAGATAGGGTTAATAGTATCAGCGAAATAGAAATGCATCAGAGTTATACTCTTACAATTTGGAAGGTGCCATCACCCCCATAATACATAATAATAATAGTGTCTGATAATAATAAAATTGTTTCCTTCAACTGTCTAAGAGACAGATAATCCCACATCTCCCCCCTGCTCTCACATCCATTTCTTCTTCAGCCACCCTAGCCACCCTGAGTTCTTCTTCCTTCACTCTTGCTCCAAACGCTGGACTCCCTGTGATGCCATCATGGCCTGAAACTGGGCGGACTGGGAGGTCCGAGTGGCGTGCCGGAGTGTCAGCTCGTGACGACGAACGGTCTTCAGAATCTCGTCCAATGCAGCATCAGAAGGTCCTACCTCGCTTTCCCGGTGGCTAGACAGGGATACCAGTCACCAGCTAGCACACTAGGGCCATCATACACACTGTGCCTCGGTGGTATCCAGTGCTCATCACGTGGATGGTGTCGGAACGGGTCAATCATCGGTGGTGCAGGTGTCGATGTCCTAACAGGTGGTGGAGGAGGAGGTGGCATCCTAAAGGAGATTGAGGGTCCTGGCCTAGTACTCTTGCGTGGGCGGGTGATAACACATGCACCCATATTCCCGATAGGTGGGATAGGTGAGCATGCAGGAGCTGCGACATGCGGTGACTGGGAGCGCGTCCGACTCCTGGAGGGAGATGTCGAGGAAGAGTCCTCCGATGGTTTACTGTCATCAGACGTAACAGATATCCAGCCCAGGTGTTCGCATCTTCTCAAGTATTCTTCATACTCCATTCGCGGCTTCGCCCTCTTAGGGCTCCCAGCTGGTGCAATACGGTCAGTCGGGTACGCAGGTGCCTTCCCCTTGTCAGCCATAGCCTCGATGTCCTGTAAGAAATATCATGAGTAATTTGGTTTCTCATAGCTCATGATTGCAATAATAATAGTACATATAGTAGTAGTGGTGGCAATAGTATCAGATATCCCAACAGTATCAAATACCAGAGGTATCAGTTATCAATAGTATCATCAATCCTTAGTTTCTTCAAATAATTAACAAATAAAGTAGTTTCATTTAAGAAACCCTTAAACCACTCAAAGAAAATTTAAGAATTATAACATTCAAACAAAAGTCCAATTATTGCCTAACGATCCATGCTGGAATTTACGCGTCCTGTAAGTTCATGATTACGTTGATCAAGTGTAATCATCAATTTACCCAACCCGATCATCCCAACACTTTCCATGAGGACGGTCCTAAGGTATCAGGGTTGTAGCCTAGGGTCTACTATGGTATTCCCGACTTCTCTACAACCTTTGGCTCTGATACCAATCTGTCACACCCTGGGCCCAGGTAGGGTGGGACGTCGCAGACTAGTAACAATATATGGCAGCGGAAACAAACCATCATAAGAGCACAAAAGGAGAGAACATCAGATGGCATTACAGTTTAAAGAAATACCGGGCTAGATGTGGGTCTAACCACCCATACGAGTATAAGTTTTCAACAATACAAATTGTTCCCAACCGAAATAAATAGAAATAAGTCCAAATTGTTTGAAAATCAAAACAAGCCAATGCCATGCTCACGATGCTAAGTCAAGTCTTTTGCACAGCTAGACTCCCTTCAAGGATTACCTGAAACATGCTCAAAAGAAATTTGTGTCAACTAAAAGTTGGTGAATTCAAGTGCTTAAAGCTCAAAGACAAAAGGATTCAAAAGAATCCACATTTGATTTTAAAAGTCATAGATCATAGTATCATAGTTGTGTGGATCACAATTAACCCTGCACTCAGTCCCGGCTAGCCTCTCCTAAAGTTATGTTACACCGGCTAATCCCGAGGGAAGAACTGAGCCTCATATGGTGGACCATACCTGCCGGATGGTTCACCTTAGTATCTTATTAAAACTTGTCACATGCCATAAACGACCCCTCAGGATCTCAGTGTGGTACCATTCCCGTTCATCAAGGAAGGCACTGTGTGTAGGGGATTCCCCAAGTAGATCTACCCATATAAAACAAGCGGTTCACACAAGAATTAATGATCATGATAAAAGTAAAAGCAGGTTCTAACATTTCCACAACATATAGCAGCATATTATAGCATAGAAAAGTTCAGTTTAAACAGAGCATGCTTCACCCCAAAAACAGTAGTGTTGGACCAAAAGAACCAATGAGCCTGATCAGAAAAACCTTTAAGTCCCACGGATATTACAACAACTGAAGTAGTCTGCAACAGCTGAAGACATCAGCTGATAACAAAGTCTGAAGTGAAAGAGCTGAAGACAAAGTCTGAAGACAAGAGCTGAAGACAAAGTCTGAAGCTAAAAGAGCTGAAGACAAAGTCTGAAGTGAAAGAGCTGAAGACAAAGACTGAAGACCAAGTTTCAGATGATTGTCACAACAGCTGAAGAAGACCTCTTCAGTAGTTGTGATGGTTTCCTTTCAGTAGTTGTATTTTCTGTTCTGTACTTGTAGTTTCAGTAGTTTTATGTTTCTTCGTGTACTTAGAATACTCTGAGATGTTCTCAGTTGTTGTGAACATTCTCAGTACTTTGCTTACTTTTAGTAGTTTGTAATAATTCTGTTAGACGTCACTATCAAGTGACATCAGCAGACGTCACATTCCTATATATAAGGAATGCTGACCTAATTGTAATCTGTGCAACTTAGAAAAACTAGCAGCCGCCATACCGAAGCATGTGTGCATGAATGTTATTATCCCTTTGCAGAAACCCTATTTCTATATAACCGTGTACTGTTCCATTGAATATTTATTGTGTTCTTGCTATATTTGTTTAATTCTTGCTCTAATTCCGCTGTGATTCAACTCTAATTGATCAAACTTAGATCACTGATCCTGACAAATGGTATCAGAGCGGGTAATCATTGATCGGTTTAACAATTGATCATTGAAACTGCTATTTTGATATCTATAGTTTGATCGAATTAGCATATGTGCAAGAATTGGTTATAAAGATTGATTTTCTACTGCTTCTGGTTATTTAATTTGAGTTTCTTCTTGGTTCTTATTGAGTTTGTTGTGTTTTTGTGCTAAATCTTTTGAAACTTGATTGATTTGGTTTGAATCTGAGAATGACTACTCCATCTAATGATCCTCACAATACTGGCTCCTCAACCAAGCCTCCGATGCTGGTTAGGAGTGAGTATAACATATGGCAACTAAGAATGCTCCATCACCTGTCTGTTAACAGTTCAGGTTGTTGGACATCTGTGGTTCACGGTCCACAAAAGCCTATGGTGAACAATCCGGAGACCAATCAAATGGTTCCGAAGAAGAAGGAGCAATACTCAGATGAAGATCGTAAACTGTTTGAGATTGATGCTAAAGCCCATGGAATTCTGGCCATGGCACTGCCGAATGAAATCTATTCTGGGCTTATGCATCATGAAACTGCTCATGACCTCTGGAATGCTTGAAGGAAACAGGAACTGATGAGGTCTTAGCAACAACATAGAAATCCTGCCCAACAATATGAGACATGGAAGGGTGAGACACACTCAACACTCCTGCTTGATCTCTAAGTCCTACGCTCCAGTGCAAATCTGGATAGCCTATCTCTCACCCAACTCCATGGGAAACTGCTTACATTTGAAAGAGAGATAGAGCAGAAAAGGAAACTGGCATCATCAGGAAAGCTCTCTGATGACTTTGTACCAGGTAACACTGCCTTGGTCGGTCATGAGTCAGAATATGCTGGATCAGAAAGTCATTATGATGAGCATATAGATTTCTCTTCAAACAGTTCTGATCATGCATTTGTTGGTGTTGACAGTCATTCTGGGTGTAATAGTGATAATTTATGCTTTATCATGGATGATTTGCAGGGTATTGCTGATGATGATTTAGAAGAGATGGATATTTTGAACCAAATGGCCCTGATCAATATCAGATCTCAAAAGGTCTACAAGAGAACTGGTAGGTAATTTCCAGGACTCTCTGGCAAAACCAAAGTTGGTTTTGACAAGAGTAAGTTGAGGTGTCACAAATGCCACAGGCTTGGGCACTTTGCAAGAGAGTGTAGATCAACTGGATCTAACTCCTCTGCACCCTTTGTGACCTTTCCAAGCAATAGTTCACAAAACAAAGGGCAACATCCTGCTAGTTCTGGTCATCACTCACAACCTCAATCTCCTGCATACTTTGTCCCTCAGGGTCCAATGCCATATCTTTATCCCTGCTATTACATGCCACAGCCAAATCCAGTTCATGTCCCTATAGCACAACAACCTCAAGCCCTACCTGAGCCTCAACCATCTCCATCACAATCTCAACCTCATCACAGCTTCTTCACACCAGGAGTTGTTGACTGGAGCAGCTTACCAGATGATCTTTCTGGTTTTAATGAGCAATTATCTGCTGGTGCTAGTCAACATGGTGGTGAACATCCTTTTGGGAATCTTGCTCTCATGGCCCTGGAGTCTACTGAGGGTTCCTGCTCAGATGCTTCATCTTCACAGGTAACCCAGATATCTTCTGAGGCTAAAGCCAAGTTATGTTCTAATCATGCATAGCTGCCTTTGTCTCTATTAGAGAGGCAAATGTAGCTTAATCAATCAAAATCTTGAGCTTGAGAAAACTATTTCCAAAAGAAAAGATGAGTATGTGTCTGCACTTAATGACAAAGATGATGAGATTTACAAGCTTAAATGCCAACTTAATGATGAAAAGGCTAAGGTAGAGGTCATACTCGAGAACCACAGAAGTCTCAAAGAGACACTTGCAGCTACCCAAGTTGAGTGTGACCGATGGGTAACATCCTGCAAGGGATTTGAAATGCTTCTCAGCAAGCAAACAGCTTTAAATGTGAAGTTTGGAATAGGTTACAATCATACTGCACCACCTACTGATTTTACTTCAAAATCAATAGTAAAATCTGAAGGTGAAAGTAATTTCCAAACCACATCATCATGTGATTCATCCTCAAATGATAATACAAAATTAGAGGATGAAGTCAGTGTTAAGATCTCAGCAAATCAATTGCCTGATGGTTTAAATGCTGATAAACACATGAAGCTGAGAAATTCAGATGTTGTTCCTCAAAGTACTCCAAGTACTGAAGGGCAAGTCACAACATCTGAAAAGCATTTCAAATCTGATGAAATAAAAGGATTAACAACTACTGAGGAATCTATCATACGGTCTTTCAGGACGGATAGAGAACAGCTGAAGAACAAGTCTTCAGTTGTTACCGATCCTTCAGTACTTAACACAAGTACTAAAAGGAGGAAAGTACTGAAGATCACACGTTCAGTAGTTTCCACTTCAGCAGTTGATCAATCCAAGATGAAGAATAAGCCATGTGAAATATGTGGTAAATTCAATCATCTATCTGATGAATGCTGGTACAAAAAGGGTTCCAAACTCAACAGAGATAAGCTCATTAAAGAAGAGATAAATAAAATGAAAAATGAGTTTGAAACCAAGTTTGTACCACAGTCATCTCAAACTGATAAACCAAGGCCTCACCAAAATCCAAAAAGAAGGATGGGGTCTATCAGAAAACAGCTGATAGTGTTCCTCATGATAAACATCAGACGAAGTCTGTGAATTTCAAGAAGGAGGAAATGGTGGGTCACAGGAACTCATCAAAAACAAGTACTGATGTGTCAAATGAGCTGAAGGCTTTAGCAACAAATCAGACACAACTTGTTATGATGGTTCAGCATTTGTTGGGGAGAGTTAACCAACTAGATGCACCTGTGATCAAACCACTGAAAAGGAAATCCAAGCCCAAATCTAAGAATTCCATTTCAGCACCATCTCCACCTTCATCAGCTGTTAATCATGAGAAACAAGTTATGGTTAAATCTGTTGATGAAAACAGACCCAAAACCAAAAAGGTTTGGGTCTCTAAAGCTAACTAGTTTCTTATGATAAATGCAGGGTTCTTCAGCATGCCAAAGAAGCATCTGGTATGTAGACAGTGGAGGATCTATGCATATGACTGGGAGCAGTTCTCTTCTTAATGACTACCCTCAAGGACCCTAATTGAAGCTGCAAGGTCCATGTTGGCTGACTCTGGTTTGCCACTGACCTTTTGGGCTGAAGCTGTCAACACAGCATGCTATGTGCAAAATAGAGCTTTAGTGAATCAGAGGTTGATGAAGACTCCTTATGAAGTTCTACATCATTTGGCTCCTCTAATTTCATTCTTCAGAGCATTTGGGTGTCCTTGTTACATTCTCAACACAAAGGATCAACTCCAAAAGTTTGATTCTAAGGTGGATGCAGGGTATTTTGTTGGGTACTCATCCACTTGCAAGGCTTACAGAGTGTTCAACTGTAGAACAAAGATGGTTGAAGAAACCTTGCATGTGAAGTTCAATGAATCTCCTAAGGACAAAATCCCACAAAACCCTGTGGAGTTGTTTGATCTGTACATTCTGCAATATGTTCCTTATCAGCCTCCAGCTGTTGCAGATCATGTGAATTCATCACCTTCTGCAGCTAGTCATCCATCTGGTGGTACTGATGTTCATGATGATCCAGTACTCACCTATTCAAGTTTAGTGATCAACTGCCTGAGTCTACTCAACTTGATGTTCCTGTAGCTTCAGTAGCACCATCCACAACAAATGCTGATGAGATTTCTGAATCCTCTACTTCATTTGACCTGCCATCTAACACTTGGTTCCTAGAATCTGGATCAACATCTATTGCTGCTGAGCATGCTACAAACACTTGCACAGATCTCATAGTGTATCAAGAGCTGAAGAATCACCCAACGTCTCAAATCATGGTGATATCAATGCTGGTGTCTCAACTAGAAGTCAATTGTCCAACTTCTGCTTCTATGCTCTTTTCATCAGTCAGCAAGAGCCAAAGAACTATCATATTGCATTAAGAGACAATGGATGGGTTGATGCCATGCAGCTTGAGCTTCTTCAGTTCAAAAAGCAGCAAGTGTGGGAACTGGTTCCTCTACCTCCAGGTAAGTGTGCAATAGGCACTAAATGGGTGTTTAGGAATAAAACAGATGAAAATGGGCAAATTGTCAAGAACAAGGCCAGACTGGTTGTCCAGGGGTTTTCACAAGAAGAAGGTATTGATTATGATGAAACCTTTGCCCCTGTAGCCAGACTGGAGGCAATTAGATTGTTCTTAGCCTATGCTGCATTCCACAATCTTAAAGTTTTTCAAATGGATGTCAAAAGTGCATTTTTATATGGTAAAATAAAAGAAGAGGTTTATGTGTGTCAACCACCAGGTTTTGAGGATAATAAACATCCTGATTGGGTGTATAAACTTGATAAGGCTCTTTATGGGTTGAAACAAGCTCCTAGAACCTGGTATGAAACACTGTCAAATTTTCTTCTTCAGAATAATTTCACTAGAGGCTCCATAGATAAAACTTTGTTCATTAAGAAAGTGGGTCACCATAAGCTCCTTGTTCAATTTTATGTTGATGATATTATTTTTGCTTCCTCTGATCCACAGTTGTGTGATGCATTTACAAAGTTGATGCAACAAAAATTCGAAATGAGTGCCATGGGAGAATTACAGTTCTTTCTAGGTTTGCAAATCAAACAAAAGGCTGATGGAACTTTCATTCATCAGTCAAAATACACAAAAAGTCTTTTGGCAAAGTTTGATTTACAACACTGTAAGCCCTGTTCTACTCCCATGTGCAGCACCACACAACTGGATGCAGATCAGAAAGGTAAAGCTGTTGATGAAACACTTTACAGATGTATGATTGGGTCCTTGATGTACTTAACAGCTTCTAGACCAGATATTATGTTTGCAACTTGTGTTTGTGCTAGATTTCAGGCTGCTCCTAAAAAGTCTCATTTGATTGCAGTCAAGAGGATCTTTAGATATCTGCAAGGTACTCAATCTCTAGGTCTTTGGTATTCCACTGGGCACTCTTGCAAATTAGTTGCTTTTTCTGATAGTGACTATGCAGGGTGTAAATTAACTAGAAAATCAACTTCTGGTGGATGTCAATTCCTAGGCAATGTTTGGTTTCTTGGCAGAGTAAGAAACAAACATCTGTTGCTACATCCACTGCTGAAGCCGAGTACATTGTGCTGCAAGTTGTACATCTCAGGTACTCTGGCTTCAGAATCAATTACTGGATTATGGCATTACAGAGACTAAGACTCCATTACTAATGGATAGTGCTTCAGCTCTTTGTATTGTCAAGAATCCAGTCCAGCACTCTAGGACCAAACATATTGAGATCAGACACCATTTTATTAGGGATTGTTTTGAAAAAGGTCTGATTGATCCAAAGTTTGTTCCTAGTGCTGATGAGCTTGCAGACATATTTACTAAGCCTTTGGACAGTTCAACTTTCCAAACCTAGTGTTAAGGCTTGGTATGCTGCAGCTAGAATAAGTGACAACTACTGATGATCTCAGTCAACAAGTACTGATGAGCATTCGTATACTACTGTCACAAATAAGTACTGAAGTTCTTTTATCCTCAGTAGTTTTCATAACTACTGAAGACTAAATTACTTAAAAGTACTGAAGTACTCATCTGTTGAAAAGAACTGATGTGGTTACAACTACTGTTGTAGTTACAACTGCTGATGTCAGAATAACAGATAAGTACTGATGACCTATGAAACATCTGAAACTCAGACAAAGTCTGATGAAGTGTTGAGGTCAGAATGAAACAGCTGATGAGCTAAGAATTGACGACAACAGCTGATGAGAAATTTTCTCTTCAGTTGTTTCTACAACTGCTGCTTCACTTCAAACAACTGAAGCCAAACCATGTCTTCAGTAGTTTCACAACTACTGATGACTAACACCAAGTCTTCAGTTGTTACAACACCTGAAGCCAAAACCATGTCTTCAGTAGTTTCACAACTACTGATGACTAATACCAAGTCTTCAGTTGTTACAACTTCTGAAAGTTAAAACCAGGTCTTCAGTTGTTTTCAAACAACTGATGACAGCACCAACACTTTCAGTCGTTTTATATAAGCCTTTTCTTACCCTATAAATACCTAAACCTACTTTCAAACGTTTCATTAGCCGTTTTCCGTCCTTCACTCTCTCAACAATGGCGACCGTGAAACTCAAACCCAGACACAACTGTGTTGCCTACCTCTCGAAATCGGCCTTCTGGAACAAATTTGATAACGCCATCGATCTTATGGTAGATTCCCAGTACCGAACCACGTTTCTTCTGAATCCTACCATATACCCCGATTCCCTAAGCCAGTTCTGGACCAACGTCTCTGTGCAAACTAGTGAGAATGATAGCCAAATCACTCTCCAGTCGTTGGTCAACCAGAAACAGGTGGTCATCACTCCGGACATCATTCGACAAACCCTAGATCTACATGATGCCACCTGTGTCACAGAATACCCGAAAGGCACAACCGATATGTCTTTCATCAACAACGGGTATGAAGGAGACTTAAGTGCTACCACCATTCTGAAGAAGCACTTCCATGATGCTGAACGTCTTATATTCCACATGGTGAATGTCTACCTTGCACCAAAAACCTCCTCATGGGATCAGATGTCCTCCCGATGGCAACAGGTATTATACTTTATCTTTGAACGACAAACTTTAAATTTTTCTGAGATAGTTTTTATGGAACTAAAGGATCTGGCCTTGAAACCTGTGGCAAACAGATGGATATTATATCCCAGATTTCTCATGGCCATAATTTTAACACAGCTAAAATCAGACGGCCTTGTTGGCCTTGGAGTCCCTGCTCCGGCTGTATTGCCTGAAGTATACTCCAGGCACAACTCTGACCCTACAATGAAAGGGGCTGCCCGGCTGCTCAAACCCAAGCAGCGGGAACCCACAACCTCCACTTCCAGATCCAAAGTCCCCACCAAACCCTACACCAAAAAGCCTAAAAAGGCTACTCAGGGAGATGAGTCCCCTGAGGATGCCCCTGTACCACCAATACAGGAAACACTTACTGGTTCTAACCCCCCAGTACTGTCAAAGACTCTACCAGCCCTACCCGCTCGGGCATCCTCTCAACAGGATCCTGATGCAACCAAAATTGGGGATACCACAATGCTGGAACCTATCTCAATTGAGAAGGTTACCATTGAAGAGCACCAGTCACCCCGGGTGCAATCTGCTTCAAACCTATCTCCAAATGCAACCGCCCCTCAAAGCCCAACATTTATTGTTGCACAAGTGTTGAGTCAGCTGCATTCCTCTCCTCCTCCTCAGACACCAATTACAATGGGGAGAACCTCAACAGCTGAGGAAGAGGACCAAAATGCTGCTGATAACCCACAGCACAGGGGTTATAATGTTCAATCTCCCCGTGTAGAGGAGGAGGTTAGAACATCTGGTGAGGCTGCCACTTCTACTGATTCAGCAAATGAACAGGATGAAGTTGGTAACATCTCTAAGACCTCACCAGAGGCAACTGCCGATGAAGGACTCAGTCCTGAGGCAGGAAGTCCCCAGAACCAAGAACAAGGGGCACATGCTACACCTGATCTACACTCAGGGCATGTACATCCTGATTCAATCAGGAGGTCAGGTGATTCAGCAAAAACTGATGATGACCTGGGCTTTTTCTACGATGTCTTAGCCCATAACACAATCCTTGAGGCTGAGGTGAGCAGACTCAAAGAACTGCTTGCCAAAATGTCTAAGGATCAAAGTCCATCTGCCCCAATAAACCCACAGATGGCACCTTCATCTGAAGGTTCCCCAAACACTCCGCCACTTCACTCAACTGAGCCACCAGCCACTGTTGTTGGCACCACCTCTCAGGGACAGAACCCCTCTGAGCAGATGGTTGCTACATTTCAAAATTCCTTACCTCTCATCACTCCCATCATCAATGAGATTGTGCATAAAGCCATTGATGAGAGGATCTCCTCGAATCTAAAAACACTTGTTGATGATGCTGTGCAAAAGAAGCTTTCTGCCATTCAAACCCCTGAACCCAATGCACCCAAAAAGGGATAGTCTAAGGCAGTGAAAGAAAGAAAGAGAAAGAGAGTGGAAGAGGAGAAACAACAAGAAAAAGAACAGGAAAAACAGCTGATCACATACAAGAGAAAGAAAAGTGCTGAAACTCAAAAGCCTGATGAAGAGAAATCATTAGAAGATCTGATTAAAGAAGCTGATGAAGCTCACAGCAGATCAATGGACAGAATAATAGATCAACTCTTCAGACAGGGCTTTGATACAGCCACATTAGACACTGAGATCAGAAGGTTGGAGATTAATGAGATACATGAAAGATGGGCCAGTTATAGTGTGATGAAAAGGGAGAGGTTGGAGATAATGATCAGGTTTATTGCAAAATACTTGGGAAGATCATTAATTGAGATTAAATCATGGACCAGAGACAGTATTCTAGCAATAACCACCAGAATCTGTGCTTCTGAAGAATTCAATAAGGGGTTGATTATAGAAGCCTTAGACGAAGAAGGTGCTGGGAAGAGAACTGATATGGCCAAGCTCAAACCACATCCAGAAGGAGGAGAAGGGTGTTGAGGATGGTAGAAGAAGAAGAAGATGATGATGAAGAAGATAGTCTGCCAATCTCTGCTGTTCTAAAATTACCTGAGCCCAGAAGTCAACAAATGATCACACCAGACTTTCAGAGGCAAATGGTGAAAGTTAAGATTGAAGAAGAAGAACAGCAGAAACAGCACGATGAGCAACTTTTGAAGATGATTGACAAAGAGTTTCCTCAGTCATCATCTATACAAGCCATGAAGAAACACGCTCAAAGGCTGTATGCTCTCAGGTATACCTTTCAATATCAAAAGGAGAGAGTAAGGATTTGGCCAGACCCCAGGGTTAGTTCTAGAATTCATAAGAAATCCATACCAAGTAGATACAATGGCCAAGTGAGAAAGACCATAGATGCTGCTATTATGTTGGCCATTTAGTCTCACCCTGGGAAATACTTGAAGACTTCAAGAGAGCCTACAAGTCAAAGATGACCCCTCAAACTCTAATGGAGAACAAAATGGTCAAGAAGGGGTTGTTATACAAGAGGCTTGAAAAGATCAAGAAAAATAACTCCAGTTGTTATTAGAAGGGACTCACCTAGATGAATTTGCTTACAGAGAGATAACAACTGTTGAGTTGAAAAATGGAAAGACGATAAAGTACTTATCAGAGTACTATGGCCCAGAGTTCTTCTTCGAAGGAGAAGCAGAAGAACTCACTAAGGAGGAACAAGTTATTCTCCTTGAGGCCTACGTCAGAGAGTCTTATAGACTCATCAATGGGAAGTAGGTTTCATGGTTGGGATAACGGCTCTGTGACCAGTTCCCCAAGACAGAGTTCCCTTCCATCCTTTGACATTCACATCTACTGAAACCTGTTCCCTGGCCTGTGCTTATCCGATATCTCTAAAGCTGATCAAGAGAGTATTTCTGCAAAGAATAAGTGGGACCTCAATAAGCTTAAAGGTTTTGGCTGCATTGGTTCAGGGGGAGTTTGTTAGACCAAAAGAACCAATGAGCCTGATCAGAAAAACCTTTAAGTCCCACGGACATTACAACAACTGAAGTAGTCTGCAACAGCTGAAGACATCAGCTGATAACAAAGTCTGAAGTGAAAGAGCTAAAGACAAAGTCTGAAGACAAGAGCTGAAGACAAAGTCTGAAGCTAAAAGAGCTGAAGACAAAGTCTGAAGTGAAAGAGCTGAAGACAAAGACTGAAGACCAAGTTTCAGATGATTGTCACAACAGCTGAAGAAGACCTCTTCAGTAGTTGTGATGGTTTCCTTTCAGTAGTTGTATTTTCTTTTCTGTACTTGTAGTTTCAGTAGTTTTATGTTTCTTTGTGTACTTAGAATACTCTGAGATGTTCTCAGCTGTTGTGAACATTCTCAGTAGTTTGCTTACTTTCAGTAGTTTGTAATAATTCTGTTAGACGTCACTATCAAGTGACATCAGCAGACGTCATATTCCTATATATAAGGAATGCTGACCTAATTGTAATCTGTGCAGCTTAGAAAAACCTAGCAGCCGCCATACCGAAACATGTGTGCATGAATGTTATTATCCCTTTGCAGAAAACCCTATTTCTATATAACCGTGTACTGTTCCATTGAATATTTATTGTGTTCTTGCTATATTTTTTTAATTCTTGCTCTAATTCCGCTATGATTAAACTCTAATTGATCAAACTTAGATCACTGATCCTGACAAGTAGTAAAAAGGGGACACTAGAACTCACCTTAGAGCTTCAAGTAACGGGTTCTTTGTGTACCGGGAAGGTTTCAAGTTTAGCACCCTACCAACAAGATTAAGTGTTAAGCCACTAATTCTAAGGTCATACGATGTAGATAATAATGTGTTAAGGGGTTAAAGGTTCAACTAGTTTAGATTTGCCAAGGCTTGCATTAGAAAGATTTATTTTATAGTAAGTCATGGTTTCTTATGGATAATTATAGGTTTTTACACTATTAGGTCATTGATACCAGTTAAATTAAGTTACCAAGTGATTACATGTTCATAGGGTCGTTTTATAGAGTTTTGGCAGAATTTACAGTTTAGTCTCTCAAGTTTCAGAATTTACAATTTCTACCCTAAAGTTTGCTTCATTACATTTAATGGACTTTTTGACAAAGTAACAGATTTTGGAGTTAAATAATACATCTTAATCAAGTTAAACTTCCAATTTTTAGAACTTTAGAATTTAGTTGGTAAACATGTGTTTTTACGTTCCCGGTTACGGTGAAACCGGGGGTTTTTAACGGTTAAGTATTAAACCTTATAATTTTATGTCTTAAAACTTGAAGTATTATATTAAGGAATTTTAATAAGTTTTTATAATCTATTAAGAATGTATTCTTAAGCCCTTTTTGTTGAAAGTCTCGTTTTTGAGTTCGACCCGTTAAAGCGCGTATTTACCCGAAACCGATCGCTCGAAATCATGTTTGACCAATTTTTCACCATATTTAAGTCTTAAAGTTCTAATCTTACTGAAATAACAAGTTTCCCATAGATTTTAGGTTTATTCTTGTATTTCCATGAATTTCTTCCAAAAATCACCCGATTAAGGCCCGTTTTTAACTAAAAATTTCATTTAAATTGTTCTTAGACCCATTTAACCACAAATTAGACCAATTTCACTTTTTTAACCTTTTTAGAGCCTGGAATTATTTTTAACATGGTTATACCCTATTTCCTCATATTTTCAAGTCAATTTACCACCTTTTCGGGTCCCCGAATAAGTCCAAAATGCCTATAATCCCTATTATTTTAATTTTTCAGCTTTTGACAACATTTAATATGCCCAATAACATCCAAAACCTACTGAAAATCAGTTCTAATACACGGATCTAACATGTAACCATAATATAAGCTTGTATTTGGGAGATTTTTATCATTTTAGCCCTTTACACATGTGTAAAACATATTAGTTGTACCCATTCACCACCAAATCATTTTGTAACTTTCAAAAGAGGTTTTTAGGAGGTTTAAAAACCATTTTTTTCGGGTAGGATGAAGCTTACTCTTGTATGGTTCACGATTTGGAGAGTGTGTAGGGTGACAGAACGGTCTGGATGTCTTTGAAAAAGGGCTGGAAGAGTCGAGTTTGATGAAACCGTGTGTCAAAGGCTCACAAGATAGCACCCTCTTGCTAGTATGAATCTTGACCGATGATGTTTGATTCTTGAACTTCGACTAGAGGGCTGAAATGAAGCTGGAACCGTGGGTGTGTGTGTGTTTCAGCTAGAGAGATTTCGAGAGAAGAGGGAAGAGAGTGAGAGGTAAGAAATGAGGGTGGGTTCAAGTGTTGCATGTAATAGGAGTGGAGGGGAATGGTGGCAAGTTTGGGTGGTGTAGAAGAGAAGAGATTGGTGGAGAGGGGGGGGTGAAGGGGTGGCCGATCTTGGAGCTTTGTGGGGTGTAATTTGTTTTAAATTTTAAATGAAATTTTGTTATTGTGTAGTATTATTTTGTAGTGTAGTATTTTAAGTGGGTAATTTTTATTATTTGTTTAAGTATTAAGTATGTATATGTATATGTTAAACCGTGAATTGTGTGTGCATGCACACATATTTAGTTGTTTCAATTAAGATTCAATTTTGAAATGGACTAATTGACTTTCCCGGAATACGAAGTTATTCTATGCTAAGGCTAGATCTGACAAATTCATGTAAAATGGCACATGAAATAACAAAAATAACAATAATAGCAATAGTAATAATATAACTGATAGTAATTGTAATAGTGATATTGCATTAATATTAATTGTATGGATAATGATGCGTGAGGGGTTAAAGGTTAGGGTTATGACCTTGAGGTCGGTTGTTACATATTGCAAGTGATAGTTATAGTGTTCGCTATGGACACTTAGGATATGCATGGTGTCCGCATTGGACATGGTGCGTCCGTTGTGGACACTTAGACAAATTTTGCATGATTGTGTGCTATGGAATTTGTTCATCCGTATTTGACATTGTTCATCCGCATTTGACCTTGTTTATCGGCATTTGACTTTATTCATCTGCATTTGACTTTGTTTATCCGCATTTGTCTTTGTTCATTCGCATTTGACTTTGTACATTCGCATTTGACTTTGTTCATCCACATTTGTCTTTGTTCATCCGCATTTGACTTTGTTCATTCGTGTTTGTCTTTGTTCATTCGTATTTGACTTTGTTCACCCGCATTGGATACTTAGAATGTCTTAGCCATGCGCTGTGGACTTTGGCTGTCCGCTGTAGACACTTAGAATATTTCTAAAATTTTGGGAAATAGAATTAAGTGTTAAGTCTAGACTTTTTATGGTGGTTTATGCATGTTGATGTTATGTATGTTTGTGGGCTGTTGATGATGATCCATATTATGTATTATGATGTGCCTTTACGTGGTTTGGTATGCTTATGTACGTAAAGTATTATTGTAATGAAAGTGGAAGATAAAGATAATGAAAAGTGGAACATAATGAATTAATTAAAGTCCTGCAAGCATATAAAAAGGGATTCACAACTCTTTATGGGTTTCCACCTCGACAGTGTGCCGAGTGCACACATAAAGGTTAGTCTTTGTGACTGATGGAAATGTACGAAACGGTATCCTTGCCACTTGCCCCCAAGACTGTAGTCGCTTTGTGCACCAATGATGGGGCATAGTACATGGCAGGATCTAGATAGAAGTGAAAGATAATAAAGTACGAAACAAACAATTATAAACGATGATGAAAGATAATAAATGATTATTATCAAGATGTATGTATGATGTGTGATCACAAACAAAAGTAAAGGAATGGTTTTTTATCAAAAGTAAAGTATTTTATTATATAAACTAGAACTCACTCAGCATCGCTGACTTTTTATATGCATATCTGTTGGCAGGTAATCGATGATGCTGAGGAGGTGCAGGCATGGATGCATAAGCTACTGGGGATGATTCTAGTCTGGCATCCATATTTTGTAAATGTTAATGTATTAATATGATTTTTGGGTTGTAAACGAAATGATATGATAATTTTTCATGTTTTTATTTATTAATGAAAAGTTATATTTCCGCTGCTAAATGAGGTGTTTTATATTATTTATGCAATGATTGACCAACTGTAAGCGTCTCTGGAACGGGGCCTTACAAGTATGCCTTTACTCATTTGATGCTTATTTCTTTTGCTGTGAATACTATCAAAAGTCAGCTTCAAAATCTTTATGGACTTTCAAAAGAATAGAAGGTCATCGTTTCCAGTTTTGTTAGTCAAGGTCCGAAAGTGACTAGTAAACATGTAGTGAATGTAAGACTCCTCCAGCAATCTAACTTCGTATGTGTAAGGCCCCGTTTCCGGAAACCTAACAGTTGGTCAATCACAGCCTTAATTATATAAAAATATCATTCATATCATAGAACATAACAGCAGATTAATTTTAACAAAAGCCATTCATGCATTATATTTAATGTTGCCAAATAATACATCATTGTATTTTATGGGTTACAAAAGAATCGTTCAGTTGCATTATAAAACAACAATATCATTATGCACAGATGGATGCCAGTCTTGCCCGCCAAGTAGCTTCACCCGCGTGCCATCCCAAGCAACAAGCTACCTGCCAACTAAAATGCATAAAAGTCAGCATTGCTGAGTGAGTTCTAGTTTTTTTTTTGAATTAAAAATCCGTTGTTTAAATATATAAAAATATCATTTTCTTAAAATACTTCCTTTTCATAAATCAGTTACTTCCGTATATGATCACACATCATACGTACAACGAGATATTCATTATTATCTTTCATCGTTCTTCTCATTCATTTCGTACTTTTATCATTATCTTTCACTTTCTACCGAACCAATGTGCAATACCCCGAACATTATGCACGAAACGGGTAGTGGGCCGAAGTCTATAAATAGACCCCTAACATTGCGCACAAAGCCTGACCTAGTACCTAGGGCAAGCAACAAGGGTCCCGTCAATCTCAAAGATTGACCCTGCATGCATCCTCATGGGGTAGCTAACCCGCACACAGTTGAACTGACAACCCGTGGCTGTGAACCTCCTTTCATTTTGCTTGCTAGACTTTCATTCATTTTTTAAGTTCCACTTTTCATTATCATTAATCTTTCACTTCATTTATGACAATACTTTACGTATACGAGCATAAACAGACCACGTAAAGTCACATAATAATACATAATATGGAACATAAGAACAAGCCACAAACAAGCATAACATCAACAAACATAACCACCAAAACATCACAGGGTTAAGTCTTAAAATTTCAAATTTTCAAAATTCCAGAAATTTTCTAAGGCAATTAGGCACAATAACACTATGTAGGCGCATGAGTACTATGCAGGCGCACCAACACTTAGGCGTATGAGAAAACTTAGGCACATGAGCACTGCTTTGGCACATGAGCCTTACTTAGGTGCATGATCATTTAGGCTCATGAGCAGTGGGCGCATGGGCACTTAGGCGTATGAGCAGTGGGCGCATGGGCACTTAGGAGTATGAGGTACTGTTTGGGCGCATCAACCAACACTTAGGCGCATGAATAATTTTCTGGGCGCATGGGTACTATTGGGGTGCATGGGCTAGTACTTAGGCTTTTTGGCAAAATTCTCAAGCGCATGAGCCCTATTTGGGCGCATGAGCCCTATTTGGGCGTCTGAGCTAAACTGTAGGCGTATGAGCAGCAGTTATGTTAAAACATATAAATTTCCAGTCCCAAATCATCATCCTAACATTTCCTTAACTTAAATCTAGAATTATAGGCACCTAAAACCAGCATAACCCCACAACATACAAGAATCCATACATACGTACATATGGTTAACATACATATAAGTTGTAAAATGTTTTTACATGCATTTTCAACCCCAAAAGAAGTTTAAAACACCAAACCGGGGATCTAGAACTCACCAATGCAGCCTTCAAGTAAAACTCCACCAAACTTGAGGGCACAAAAAGCTCAAACAACCTAAACACACCAAAAACACATAACCAAGCACAAAAACACATAAGAATTGATCCACAAGCTGAAAATTCAGCTGAAACCGAACAAAAAACACAAGAAAATACCTACCTTCGAAAATTTCAGCTTCTGAAAAACCCAAGAGAACTCTGTCATTCTTTCTTCTTTCTTGTTTTCAGCCGAAAGTGGGTGTAGAAAAAGCAGATGCATGGGCGACCATACCCCTTTTAATCATAAAATAATAGTGTTTTGCACCTTGTACACTTTAGCCCCCTCCACTTGTGCCCATTATCTTTTCTTTCAAGATACTTTTCTTTTCCTTTATTTTAAACCAATTTTCGGGTCCACCCCCCTTATAGAGGTTTCGACCCCTTAACTTGTCATTCTTCGAACAGTTGTGGGTAAAGTCGTCTCATCTTTTCCTCGGTCTCCCACGTAGACCCAGATCCCTTCCTGTGCCTCTACTGCACTCGCACCAGTGGAACCACTTTATTCCGTAGCCTCTTTTCTTTTCGGTCAATGATTGCCACTGGTTGCTCTACATAGTTGAGCTGTTCATCCACTTCAATGTCTTCCAGTGGTACGATCATGTCTTTATCAGCTAGGCATTTTCTCAGATGCGATACATGGAGTGTTGGATGAATCCCACTTAACTCATCGGTTAGCTCCAACCTATAGGCCACCTCTCCTAGTAGAGGAATGATTCAGAAAGGTCCTATATTTCTCGGACTGAGCATACCCCGCCTTCTAAACTGGATGATTCCTTTCCAAGGCGAGACCTTCAACATGACTCTATTGCCCTCATTGAATTCAATCAGTCTACACCTCTTGTCGGCATACGAATTTTGCCTATCTTTCACTGCCTTTATAAAAGCCTTGATCTTTTCTAGCTTTTCAGTCGTAGCCTCGATCACTTCTATGCTCCCCAACTCCTTCTGTCCAATGTCACCCCAACATACGGGCGTTCTACACTTCCTACCTTTTAGCATCTCATATGGTGGCATACCAATGCTGGCATGATAACTATTGTTGTATGAGAATTCAGCTAACGGCAAGTGTTCGTCCCAACTTCCTCCAAAATCAATGACGGATGCTCGGAGCATATCCTCAAGCGTCTGTATAGTTCTCTCCGACTGACCATCTGTCTGAGGATGGTAAGCCGTACTGATATGCAACCTCATGCCCATTGCATCATGGAATTTCTTCCAAAACTTCAATGTAAACCGAATGTCACGGTCCAAAACATCAGACACTGGTACACCATAACAAGCTACAATCTCCTTAATGAATAGATCCACCAACCTCTAGGATGAATACGCTCGCGGATAGGAAAAAAGTGAGCACTCTTCGTCAGATGGTCAACTATCACCCATATGGCATCGTACCCCCTTGCCGTACGTGGTAACTTCATGATGAAGTCCATGGTTATGTGCTCCCACTTCCACTCGGGTATATCCAAAGGTTGGATCTTCCCATATGGCTTCTGATGCTCTGCCTTCATTTGCAACCAAGTAAGACACTTACTCACATACTCCGCCACATCACGCTTCATACGCTGCCACCAAAAATCTTTCTTCATATCATGATACATCTTGGTAGCACCGGGATGAATAGAGTATCGAGTCTTATGAGCCTCATCCATGATTCGCCCTCGTAGGTCTCCATAACAAGGGATCCATATCCGCCCAAAGCGGTTTTTAACTCTAAGAGTATTTTCACCTAACTCCATGACCAGACCTCTCATCCTTTCAGAGTTAAGGTGATCTTCTTCAATGCCTCATCTTGGAACTCCTTGACTTGTGTCATTACATCAGAGGTCATAATCAACTGGTAAGCTTTCACCCGGATTGGCTCGGGTCTCTCTTTTCGGCTAAGGGCATCGGTCACTACGTTGGCCTTGCCTGGATGATAATGTATCTCACATCATAATCCTTGATCAATTCTAGCCACCTCCTTTGCCTTATATTGAGGTCTTTCTGCTCAAAGAAGTATTTCAAACTCTTATGGTCTGTGAAGATAGTGCACTTCGTCCCGTACAAGTAGTGCCTCCAAATCTTCAACGGTCATTCAAGGTAATAGCTCAGTTTATGTCAAGTATAGTAAGTCCCTAATTACAGTGGTCAGTTGTGAGTAGCCACTTACTTTACTCTTCATCTCCCAAGAATTTCCCATCCTGACTACATCAGTATTCAAATCTACTAAGGACACATAAATTAGATAGCATGCGCACATAATACCTGTTAATATAGGAAAAGAAATACCTGATTGCACGTAGCTACTTGGGCTGGCATCCATTCATTCGGTCCCATTCTCAGTTTAAGTTTAGAGTTTGAAAATATTTTACCCATTTCTCTTAAACTTTGGCTCTGATACCAACTTGTAAGGCCCTTTTTCCGAAAACCTCACAGTTGGTCAATCACAACATGAATTATGTAAAAATATCATTCATATCATAGAACATAGCACAAATTAATTTTAACAAAAGCCATTCATGCATTAATATTTAATGTTGCCAAATAATACATCATTGTATTTTAGGGGTTACAAAAGAATCGTTCAGTTGCATTATAAAACAACAATATCATTATGCACAAATGGATGCCAATCTTGCCCGCCAAGTAGCTTCACCCGCGTGCCATCCCCAGCAACAAGCTATCTGCCAACTGAAAATGCTTAAAAGTTAGCGTTGTTGAGTGAGTTCTAGTTTTTTTTTTGAATTAAAAATCCCTTGTTTAAAGATATAAAAATATCATTTTCTTAAAATACTTCCTTTTCATGAATCCGTTACTTCCGTACGTGATCACACATCATACGTACAACAAGATAATATTCATTATTATCTTTCATCATTCTTCTTATTCATTTCTTACTTTTATCATTATCTTTCACTTTCTACCGAACCAATGTGCAATACCCCGAACATTGTGCACGAAGCGGGTACTGGGCTGAAGTCTATAAATAGACCCCTAACATTATGCACGAAGCCTGACCTAGTACCTACGGCAAGCAACAAGGGTCCCGTTAATCTCAAAGATTGACCCTGCATGCATCCTCATGGGGTAGCTAACCAGCACACGGTTTTTTTCAAGACTTTCATTCATTCATTAAGTTCCACTTTTCATTATCATTAATCTTTAACTTCATTTATGATAATGCTTTACGTATACGAGCATAAACACATCACTTAAAGTCACATATTAATACATTATATGGAACATAAGAACAGGCCACAAACAAGCATAACATCAGCAAACATAACCACCAAAACATCCCAGGGTTAAGTCTTAAAATTTCAAATTTCCAAAATTCCAGAAATTTTCTAAGGCAATTAGGCTCATTAACACTATGTAGGTGCATGAGTACTATGCTGGCGCACCAACACTTAGGCGCATGAGAAAACATAGGCGCATGAGCACTACTTGGGTGCATGATCCTTACTTAGGCACATGAGCATTTAGGCGCATGAGCAGTGGGCGCATGGGCACTTAGGCATATGAGCAGTGGGCGCATGGGCACTTAGGCGTATGAGGTAGTGTTTGGGCGTATGAACCAACAGTTAGGCGCATGAACAATTTTCTGGGGACATGGGTACTATTGGGGCGCATGGGCTGGTACTTAGGCTTTTTGGCAAAATTCTCAGGCGCATGAGCCCTATTTGGGCGCATGAGAAGGGACTCGGGCGTGTGAGCTAAATTGTAGGCGTATGAGTAGCAGTTATGTTAAAACTTATAAATTTTCAGTCCCAAATCATCATCCTAACATTTCCTTAACTTAAATCTAGCATTATAGGAACCTAAAACCAGCATAACCCCATAACATACAAGAATCCATACATACGTACATACGGTTAACATACATATAAGTTGTAAAACATTTTTACATGCATTTTCAGCCCCAAAAGAAGTTTAAAACACCAAACCGGGGATCTAGAACTCACCGATGCAGCCTTCAAGTAAAACTCCACCAAACTTGAGGGCATAAAGAGCTCAAACAACCTAAACACACCAAAAACACATAACCAAGCACAAAAACACATAAGAATCGGTTCACAAGCAGAAATTCAACTGAAACCGAACCAAAACCACAAGAAAATACCTACCTTCGAAAATTTCAGCTTCTTCTTCTTGAAAAACCTGAGAGAACTTTGTCCTTCTTTCTTCTTTCCTTTTTTCAGCCAAAAGTGGGCGTAGAAAAAGCAGATGCATGGGCGGCCATATCCCTTTTAATCATAAAATAATAGTGTTTTGCACCTTTTAAACTTTACCCCCCACCACTTGTGCCCATTATCTTTTCTTTCAAGATACTTTTCTTTTCATTTATTTTAAACAAATTTTTGGGTGTTATAGTATGCGCTGAACAATCTAAAGTCTTGACCTACCCATTTTGTTTCTATCACCAACTTATAAGTCTTTTCATCATATCTCATATTGGGGATTGGGCAAGACTGATGAGTTTTAGAGACATATTTCCTTTTTTGCTTCATCATCAGGTAGGATCTTTTCATTAGGAGTAACCATTTCTTCAATTAATAATGCTTCCTTATTTTTTTCCCTTTCATGAAAAGATTAACATAAGATATGTCTGTCTTAATACAAAACTCCTTAAGTGCTTGAAAGTTGTTATTTCTTTCGAAAAACTTTAACATATTCTCAAAAATGTATCCCTTAGACATTCCAACATGATTGATGAGTTCTAAATTAGCTAACTTCTCTAAGTTATAGATTTGAAGACTGTTCGGTATGTTATTGTATTCAATAAAGAAATGAACAAGCCTAGATATTATCTTCATAAAAAACATATCCCACACATGATCATACTTCCAGGTAATTATCTTGACATCTACTTTGCCTTCTAGAGAAGATACATCACTTAATGTCTCTTTGGTAGTCATATACTCTTTATCTTCTAATTGAGATTATGGCTTGTGCCATTCAGGATGATTCTTCAAATTTTATCTCAATTTATCATGATCTGCTCCAGATAGGTTAACTTGTTAAGCTATTAACCTAGGTTGTGGAGTAGCTTCATGCAATAGTTTCTTTACTTCTCTTAACCTTTGTCTCTACTCTTGAATGAATTAGTGCATGGTAACTCTTAAAGAGTTAGTCTTCATAGGACCTAACATCCTCTTTATATAACCAACAATTTTCAAGTAATCCTTCATTTCTGTATCAGTTATAGAATAAGGATAGTAAATGGTGCAATTGCATAAATAGATGGTTCAGTAGAGCTTGTTGGCTTGGCTTTCTCTTTCATCTTCTTTCTTATTCTAGACTCTATTCATACTTGATTTTCATTATAGATCATATAGCTGAGTTACTTTTAGTACTTTTTCAATGATCATCTCATAATTCATATTGAATACTTTGTGTGGATCATAGCCGTTGGTGATTATATTTTTTTACTTTAACCATAAAATCATCACTCTAAGCTTCCAACACAATTTTTCCACAATTTGTTCCGGTCTTGGTGGTTTTTTCAAACTCAGGCTCATCATAGAAATCAACAGGCAACTTATATCCTCCTGCTATCTATCCTTCTTCCAATTCTATAAATTAAGATTAAAGTGGCAATAGCTTAGATTCTTTATTATGGTCTAATAGAAAAGGAACTAATGCAAGTAAACTTCTTGGATCATCTTTTGCTTTCTTAGTTTGAGGTCTTTTCGATCTTCTTCAATAATGGGTTGCTTCCATTTTTCTTTTGCTGAAAGTTTTCTCTTCTTGATTAAGTTTTAGGTTCTAAAGAAGATAGAATAGTTGAAGATTTAGATTTTGAATAAGACAACCTATCTTGTTCTTTTCTCTTGTGCTCTTCTGATAACCTCATGATTACATCTCTCAACTACTTGCAATTCTTGTTGTCTCTAAAATATGATTGGGCTGGAGAAAACAATGGTTGGTTCTTCTACATTAGATTCTCTGATAATCTTCAAAATGTCTTCATCCATGATGTAGTCACCAGAGGAGTATTGATCTAGTTCTTTTATCATCATACTCATAGTAAGATTATAATCTTCTTACATTTGGGTGGTAGGATAAGTGTATGGAACCATGACTAAACTCAATTATTCAGCCGTTGGATGTGAAATGCTTGGTTATTCAATCTGTTTTGATGTCTTTTACCTTTTAGGTGATCTATGAGCATTATCACTATCATCATTATCATCAGTATCATCACTCTTTTTTTCTTCATTAGCACCATCACCATCATCTCTTTTTCTCTTTCTGTCTTATAAAACTTTCTGATCATGTCTTTTGCCAGCTTTTCTAATTCCTCTATTCTTTTGTTTTGTTATTCTATTATCTTGTTCTAACCTTCAATAATAGTTTGTTGAATGCCAGTTACTTTATTCTATCCTAAAAGATTTTCTTCTTGATTCTTTATGCTTACTTTCAAACTTTCAATGATTGCTTGTTACCTATTGATCTCCTCATTCTTGTCTTTCAACTCTAAATCCTTTCTCCCTATAATTTTCATGAACCTTTTAACTTTAAATTGCAAATAAGATATTAACTCTTCTTTACCAGATTCTATTGAGCATGGAATAATCTCAAGAGCAACAGAAGCTTCCTACTCTAATGTTATTTGCAACTAGGAATATCTTCTTGAACTTTGATTTCCTCCTCATTATAAGATAACTCATATTCTTTTGTGGAATTGAGTTAGTAGATTCACTAACTCTGTCAGCATGTGTAGTTGGAGATATATGCATTGAAGGTAATGTAGAGGAGATGCACTGTGAAGATCACCACCTTGTTCAACTGATGGCGACAATGCATGCGCCACAAATGGACTTTCAGCAACTTCATGATTAGGAATATCTTCTTTAGGTATAATAGGATCATTCAAGTCTAATTCCTCATTTTCTTTAATCATAGCAACTTCATCACCTTTATTCACGATTTCACAATTTCAGCAGCTTCATGATTAGGAATATCTTCTTAAGGATTTCGTTAAATGTGTTTTGTTCTAAAGGGGTTATGTTTAGTGACTACAAGTGTAATTGAGTTGAGAACCTATAAACTGATTGAGATGATTGATTTGAAGCGATCAAGTCTTACAAACGCGTCAAAAAAGTAAAGAGTTTGCCGATATAATAGTTTATTAAATGTGTAGTTTTTTTCGAATGGTTCAAATAGACCCATATGTTGTATTTTGGGAGATTAACGAGTTAAAAGATCTCGACTCCTTGTGTTATTAAGTATTGTGTTTTGTTGTTTGATTCTTGATATTTAATATTAGGTAATGCCTTTAATGAGATACCTTTCGAGTGAAAGAAAATATGTACTTTTTTTGTAAGGTTAAAATATATTAATTTACAAATATTGGTGTTATGGTATGATAATGTAAGGTATGGTGATAAGGTACTTGGTCCTTGTAAGATCTTGCTTGGCTTTAGATGATTACATGCATATTTAACTTTATATAAGTTTATAGGTTTTCTTGCAATTGCAGGATAAAGCTTTTGAAATTGCATGGTAGTAGAAACTTATAAATTCTACTAATACATTACATATCAGGGATGGAGTAAATCAAGATGAATAGTAACTAGATAAGTTGGTAAGGTGAATAGTAGTAGGGTATTGGTGTTTGAGATTTTTGTTAAGATGAATCCGTTGTACCAACAAGATACTAAATAAATCTAGATTGGTCAACATAATAGGGATGGAGTGTGGTGACGGTTAAAATGTAATGGTGGACAACTTTAGTTCTGGTTTAAACCATTACTTTCTATAAAATTTAATCATTTACCACATTTATATTTACGAGAGATTAGATTACATATATGAGATGGTATGTTGATGTATTTATGTGTGTATGGATATACTTATGTACACATAGTTTGTTTGAAATAAAAAGTTGATGCATTTATATATACACACACGTTATTAGTTATTAAAATAAAACATAGCATGCCGATGACTAGGGTAGGGTGCCAACACATTTACTAACAATACCTCTCCATAGCTCCAATCTGAAGTTAAATATTCATGATAGAACATAGGACCTTAAGCACAAGAACACATACTCATGAAGAAAATCTAGACTGATCATATGACTCAAACCACATACGATAGTCCAATCCAATTTAAAAAAACTATAAAACATGACACAGTGCAAAAACATTGAGAATGCTTTCCCCTAAGTAAAAATATTAAACTCACGTCGTTGATTGCACAATCCAAATTGTCCACACAACAGGCTCAACAAGAATCTACAACTAATAAAACAAAAATAAATTTACTAAAGGTTTGTAAGACCTATTTGATAGTAATGAACATGGTCTGGTCCTTAATGTCCAACCATATTTATTTTAATAAAGAACTTTGTCTATTTAATAATTCAAGTCCAATGGCCTTCCTTAAGTTTCCTAATCCCATTATATTTACGTTCCAATTCCTTATGATTTTCTTATTGTTATCCACACCTGATATTGTACATGTATTAGTCCAAGTTCAATTAATTAACCTAAGGTTCTCCAATCATTTAACATATTAGAATGAACCACAGAACATCTTTAGTTATTTAGTCTTAGAATTTAAATTTAAAGTTCTATAAAAATATTTTAGATTGTAGAGGTGATTGAGCACCAATTGCTTGAAGGTCAAAACGATAACGAAACATGGTGTATTAAGTATCTTTTGAAAGATAATATCTTAAGCTAAATTTCATTCAAAAAACACCTCAAATAGATGAAGTATGACTGACATATGACCTTATGAACACATACCAACATTTTGCCCGAATTTCTTGGATTTAACCTTCAATTTTGTTTATTGTATTTGGAGGACCAAACGATATCGGATTAACAAGATACCACCTAGTTTAGTTAGATCATTCACTTAAATTAGTATTAGACATAAAGTTTGACTCATTCGGGCTCTGAATAACAAATTTATTACCACCCATACAAAATGACTAATTTTTCTGACAACAAGTTGTCTAAAATCCAATCTTTGTCCTTTGCATCCAAAACCACAATTTTTGACAATTATTAACCTAAGACCTAAACCAAAGATTATGCTATGAACCATTTGACCTGTTTACTAAGATAAACCATTAGTTCATCATATATATCAGTTCCAATTAGTTTAATTATATTTAATCGTTTTGGTTTGCGTTTCAAGTCAATTAGCACAAAAAATTCTATCCTTTCACGTTTATCCAAGTTTCAAAATTCCATTAACATTCCATTGATATTTTTACAACAAATTTTTCCAAAATTATCTGCGGAAATTCAATAATCGTAGGATCGAATATTGCAATCATATTGTTGCCGTTTATCATATTTGTTATGCGGAATCTCACAGACCTGTTGATGATTTCAAGTGAAGATCTATTGCAAGTTTTAATGTATGATGATGAATGAATGATGAACAATCAAGAACACATATTTATAAAAATTTCATTCATTCATATGGATGATGATGCTAGGAGATTACAAAGGGAGTTTGTATGAAAATTTTCTCTCACACACATTCAACCTAATTGTTTCTCTCACTAGACTAATTCTCTCTTCTTTTGTTATTGTTAGTGCTTACAATGCTTAGAGTATAAATGACTACACTTAGTCTATTTATACTTTTTATATAAATAAACAAAATTACATTTAAGCCCTAATGATTACATAAATATTCTTCTAAGTCTGATAAATTCTCTATTGCTGATGCATGACTGCCGGGTGGCTGACATCATTCGAGACGACTGCTGATGTTGACTGTTGACTTTGACCATGGTTGACCAAGTTTGACTTTGGTCAATTTTCTTCGTTTTGATCATATTTCCAGTATGGCTTCACCGTGTCGGTTTTAGTAATCATCATGAGATTCGACACTTAGGTTATGGTAAGTATCATCTTCAAATAGTCTAACAATACTCCCCCTAAGATGATACTGCCAAAACCTCATGATTATCAAAACCTTGGATGTTGATTGATGTGTAGTCTTGAAGTGTAGTCTTCTCCCCCTTTTTGGTAGCATCTTCTTAGAAGCTTCAGAAAGAGGCATTC
This sequence comes from Flaveria sonorensis, assembly GCA_025506505.1. Lineage (NCBI taxonomy): Eukaryota > Viridiplantae > Streptophyta > Magnoliopsida > Asterales > Asteraceae > Flaveria > Flaveria sonorensis. The sequence continues at coordinate 28,320,829 of CM046431.1, read as the reverse complement.
TGAAAAAGACTTTGTTTTGGCACATGCAGACTTTGTTTCGGCACTTGATGGATGCTTCATCAGCTTGATCTTCTAGTCTCATTTTGAAGACTTGAAAATATACCCATTTGAAAACACTATGGATTGCATAGGTAGTGTTCACTTAACATCTTGAACTGAATGAGAAACTCAGGCATGTTGTGCAATTCATCACCTGCAAAAGTCTAAATCCTCTTGATAGAGGTATTGTATGGAAGTTTCACTCCTAAATCAATAATACATGTAATCTGTCAAAACTAAGAAAAATACTAGAAATGAAAAATCTTTTTAGAATTTTAGATTTTTCAAAGTTATGATATTTACAAGCATGAATCCTTCAACTGCAATGGGATCATACTAATCCAAATCCTCTACATCTAAGAATGTTTAACGTTTGAAGAGACATAGACAAAGAAAAAAGTTGATTGTAAGTATATTTGTCCACTTAAACTCTTGCAAGGATCTATTTTTAACACTTTGTGATATTTTTCATGTTTTGATTTCAAGAATAACCCTCCTCATGAAATGCAAGGTGGCACTTTATTATAACTTAAACCAGGCAACTTAGAGTATAACTTCTCATGATATGATCCACTTTGGGATTCTTTTACACTTCACTTTGCAAGTTAATCCTCATTGGGATTCTTTTAGCTTTGATCCATATTAGGATTCTTTTTCTTACCTTTTTGGCATGCATCAGCACTTTTAGTGCAAGGTCAACTAGGTCTGTGCTCAGCACAATAGAAGTTGTCCTTATCTTTACTCCAGGTCTGTATTTACATACAACAAAGGAGAAACGGATGCTTTTATCAATGAGAAATTTATAAACCATTTTCGTATGGTGTGTTTAGGTAACCACACAAGCAAACACATGGAAAAGCCATTGCTTACCAATACCCTAAGATGGTTTTCGTCCACAATGCATATTGATTTTGTTCATCATAAATATGCTTATCTTGAATCCAAGCTGAGCCTACTAACATATCAAACAAAGCCTTGTCAGTCTTTATTGATCTGAAAAATAGATGCAAAAAGTAGTAGATGAGTGTCCTATCATTTCATGTAAATGCAAAAAGATTCAGTAGTAATATTTTTGGATTTTCTTTGATTTTCTAATTTCTATTTAGGATTTTTGATTTTGAGAAAATAGAAAAATGGCATATGTGTTATCAAATTAATAGAGATCATCAACAATTAGTCCATGTAGCAATGTAATCAGACTAAGCAGATGGAATGAAACATCGGTTGTTTCTTGTATTACCATCATAGTTTCTATGAACGATTGATGTCCTACATTGAATCATGGTTAATTTCTGCTCCATTTGGCTCAGTTTCATCATAAACATGATGAGCAGGAAGAACGTTCCTGTCATGGGAAGGGATCAACCACTGCTAACTTTTCTTGGGTTGGCAACTGTCCCTATCATACTAATAAATCAGTTAGATATTTCAACCTAGGCCATTACTATCCTGAGTTGTCCATTAGCATCTTTAGATGTGACTTGCTGGTATGTGTATGATTTTGCTTTATCTGATGATGTATCAGATTCGTCTCCTGAAATTGTTTCCTTTCTCCAACATTGTTTCGATTTTGAACCAACTAACTCAACTTCAGTTTGTTTGAAAAAGGAGTTTGTTTGGCTTTTGAAGATCTTTTGATTGGTTTAGAAAATCTATTTTTCTTTTGAAAGTTTTACGGAGGTGTAGCAAAGGATGTTTGTACTTGATCATGTTTGTTTCTTTTGGGCATGTGATCATATTCATCGTAAGAATTATAATCATGATTATAATAATTTGATGGATGTGATCTTCTATGTGTTGGGTTTTTACAAGTTTTAACAAGGATGTTTAACCATTTAAACAACAAAACGCAGCGGATATAAGGGGTTTAAAACTTGTGTTATATTCTGAAAATAAACATTTATATGTTCAAGAAAAAAAACCCAAGAACAAGGATCATATATATGTGAAAAGAAATGCTATCAAAACCAACCATAGGATGTACATGAATACTACCTTTCTTGAACAAGCAAGTTGGATACGGATAAGAGGAGGAAGATGATGTTTCTTGAATGTCTAGTCTTCAAAAGAGAAGACCTTAAGCTTGTATACCCACAAGCTCTTGCAAAGCACCAAACTTGTTAGGAAGTTAACACCCAAAGCCTTCTTTTTCAAGCTCTAGATCCGTGGATTCTGAAGAGCAAGATGGAGAAGAAAGAGTTCTTTGCATGTGTGAGAGAGAGAGTGTGGTTGAGTGTGTCTTCCAAGGGATTAAAGTCTTGTATTAAAACAAGACAAGGAATCCCAAGAAAGCAAGGAGGGCGGCCGAATATTTGGGTTCAAAATGGGTTCCCCCCATTTTAAAATAACACCCTTTTAATTCATTTTAATCACTCATTAAGTTATATAATTAAACCAATTTTAATCTTATAACTTAAACACTCTTATATTTGATGTTATTTAACTTATTTAAACAACATTACAAATGATATCTCATGAACAAAATATCCATATAATTTGTTCTATCTCAAATGCAATAATTCAGAAAACTCATTTTCTAAATTGGTGTCATAATTTATTTGCTTGATCATGATCAACAAATAAATGTTTAACGGTGTTTGCCTAGCTTGTTATTGGGTATGACCCGACTTGGATCATAACGTACTAACCACATCAATCTTGTATGTGTCTTGGGCATATAAGATCCAACAATCTCCCACTTGCACAAGATTCATAGAAGATTGATGCAAGCAGTAAATACCGCCTAACAACGGTTTACTACCCTTAATACGTATGACTAAGTGCCATTCAATAACATCATCCCCTTCAAGTATCTTACTCGAAAATGTTTTAGGTGAATCAATCATCTATCCTTTTGTCACAGAAGTCATGTTAAATCTTAGAGACACAGAATGATCATTCTCCATTGACTTAACTTTAGCAGGCCTTAGACATCTTACTCTCAATGAATAAGAGGAACAAATCCCATCTTGATTACATACGTCTCTCACAATCACCTCGTGCTATACCTGAATTTAATCTTATGTACTGCCATGTTTCAGAACAGCGAAGAACTAAGTCAAAGTATAATACCCGGTGAATATCAAGACCCAATATGTATCTCAGGTCAGAGGATACCAAATGATATTCGCCTTTACTCAAATTTACTTATGATCAATCAAGAAGATTCCATGTAGTAATATTTGAGATGCGGGTCAGTCCAATATTTATATCCCATAAATATCTATGAACTTTGGCAGCAACCCTTTGCTATATATTCATCCAAATGAATATCTACCAATCCAAGTTCATAATAGTCTTACCCTCATACTTGTTCCCACAGGTATGAACGACTATGGACGTTTAGAGTAAATGATTTACTCATGGATTAAACATGCAAAATTGGAACATTAGTTGAAACATTATAACCATATAATTCATTCAAGTAATAAAAGGTTCCAATATCCAAATACAAGATCACAAAATCAAATCCAGTCACTAGAATATCGAAGTCCCATGGCACAAGTATGACCCTCATGCTTTGCCTTTTCAAGAAGCTTCGTGAGTGGATCCGCAATGTTTTGATCCGTGTGAACTTTGCGAATACATATTTTTCCCTTTTCAACTTCATCCCTTATGTAGTTGAATCTCCGCTCAATGTGCCTAGTCTTTTGATGTGCACGGGGTTCCTTGATTTGAGCAATCGCATCCTCATTATCACAAAGAATTTCTAGGGGGTCCTGAATGGAAGGGACAACCCCTAGATCGGCAATGAATTTCTTCAACCATGCAGCTTCTTGAGCTGCTAATGAAGCGGCGATGTATTCTGACTCTGTAGTTGAAAATGCCACCACATCTTGTTTAGAGCTCTTCCAAGAGACTGCTCCTCCATTTAGGATGAAAATGTATCCCGATTGTGATCGTGAGTCATCCCGATCAGTTTGGAAACTCGCATCCGTGTAACCTTTTACCACGAGTTCCTCCTCACCAGATCCATAGATTAGGAACATATCTTTAGTCCTCCTTAGGTACTTAAGTATGTTCTTAACAGCCATCCAATGACTATTTCCAGGATTTTGCTGGTATCGGCTTGTCATGCTCAAGGCGCATGACACGTCCGGCCTAGTGCATATCATTGCATACATGATGGATCCTATAGCAGACGCATACGGGATTCCCTTCATTTTATCTTGCTCATCCTTTGAGCTTGGACATTGAGTCGTACTCAATATCGTTCCTCTTTGAATAGGTACCGTACCTTTCTTAGAGTTCTCCATCTTGAACCTTTTCAAGATCTTGTCAATGTATGCACTTTGATTTAAACCTATCAACCGCCTTGATCTATCCCTATAGATCTTTATTCCCAAAATGTAGGCGGCTTCACCAAGATCCTTAATGGAAAAACAGCTTCCAAGCCAGTTTTTTATACCTTCCAAGGTTGGAATGTCATTTCCAAATAGTAGGATGTCATCGACATACAATACTAGGAAAGTGATGATGCTCCCACTAGCCTTTTTATACACACAAGCCTCATCAGCATTTTTGATGAACCCAAATTTAATTACCTCTTCATCAAAACGGTGATTCCAACTTCTTGACGCTTGCTTCAATCCATAGATTGATTTCTTTAACTTGCATACTTTGTTAGGATGTTTTGGGTCGACAAAACCTTCAGGCTGAACCATATAGACATCTTCCTCAAGATATCCATTTAGAAAAGCGGTTTTGACATCCATTTGCCAAATCTCATAATCATAATGAGCAGCTATGGCAAATAATATCCTAATAGACTTTAGCATTGCAACAGGTGAAAAAGTCTCATCATAATCAACCCCTTGAGTTTGAGTGAAACCTTTTGCTACAAGTCTAGCTTTATAAGTATCCAAGTTTCCATGCATATCGGTTTTCTTCTTGAAAACCCACTTACTTCCAACTACCTTGGAGTTAAGAGGTGGTACAACCAAGTCCCACACTTGGTTGTCATACATGGATTGCATCTCAACATTCATGGCTTCAAGCCATTTGTCACAATCCAAATTGGACACTGCATCATGGTATGTGATTGGTTCATCAGAATCAACCACATAGCACCCATCCATGAAAAATCCATATCTTTCAGGTGGATTACTAGTTCTACCAGATTTGCGAACGTTTTGTGTGTATTGATCAACCATTTGATCATTCTCAACATCCTCATGTTGAGTGCTAGTGTCAACCAAACGTGTATCGGGTTGTGGACCTTGATCCTCCTTAAGATCCACTGTTCTACTGCTAGCTCCTTCCATAAGGAACTTGGCTTCCAAGAACTCACCCTTCTTGGCAACAAACTCCTTTTGTTCCAATGGATCATAGAAATAATATCCCATAGAATCTCTAGGATATCCAATAAAAATACACTTAGTGGAACGTCTTTCTAACTTGTTTGAGGTGGGAGTCTTTACATAAGCCTCACATCCCCACACCTTTAAATATGATAGAGATGGAACCCTTCCATGCCATATTTCAAAAGGTGTCCTTTCCACTTTCTTGGTTGGGGCCATATTCAAAATACGGGCCGCAGAGAGCAAAGCAAAGCCCCAAAATGATAGAGGCAATGAGCTTCCAGCCATCATAGATCGAACCATATCTAATAGAGTTCGATTTCTCCTTTCGGACACACCATTGTGTTGTGGTGTTCCAGGTGGAGATAGTTGTGAGATAATCCCACAACTTCTAAGATGATCTCTAAAAGCATCACTCAGGTATTCACCTCCTCTATCGGTGCGGAGAATTTTTATTGATTTGTTGAGTTGATTTTCTACTTCATTTTGGAAGGTTTTGAACATTTCAAAAGCTTCATCTTTGTGTCTTAACAAGTACACATACCCATACCTACTATAGTCGTCGATGAAGGTAATGAAGTATCTTTCATTATACCTAGTCATTGGCTTAAAAGACCACATACATCCGAATGTATGATACCTAATAAATCTTTTGCCCTTTCGGTTTTGCCACTAAAAGGCGCCTTAGTCATTTTGCCTTGTAAACAAGATTCACATACATCAAATGAATCATATTCACTTGCTTTTAAAAGACCATTCTTTTGAAGAGTTTGTATGCGCTTCTTGTTTATATGACCAAGACGGCAATGCCAAAGATAGGTGTCACTCAAATCTAATTTGAGCTTCTTGGTGGTGGTTTGGTACAACGAGCTATCATATAATGTGTTTTCATGAACCAATTCATAAATACCATTAATAGGAGTAGCTTTAAAATAAAAGATGTTATTTAAAGAAACATGAATTTCATTTTCAATAAACATCAAAACATAACCATATTGTCTTAATTGTGCAACTGAAATAATGTTCCTAGTCAAACTAGGAGCATACAAAACATTGTCCAAAATTGCTTCCAAACCATTTGGAAGCTTCAGGATGTAGTCCCCTCGGGCTTCAACTTGAACTTTTGCCCCATTCCCCATGTAGAGGCTAACATCCCCTTTCTTGAAGTTTTTACTTCTTTTGAACCCCTGCAACAAATTGCAAATGTGAGTCCCACATCCGGTATCCAATACCCATGTGTTAGAGGATATTATATTTAGATCAATATGAATCATGAAAATTGTACCTGAGGTCTGCCCGGCATCCCTCTTTGCTTTCAACTCTTTGAGATGGACAGGACAATTTCTTGCCCAATGTCCTATCTCCCCACACTTAAAGCATGGGTCATCCGAAGCAACCTTTTGCTTCTTCTCCGCTGGTTTTGGTGGTGGCACTTTTACCACTCCCTTTCCTTTCTCCCAACGTACCCTTTACCTTTGGCAACACTTGCCTTGGATGCGGGGTGAGGCCTCTTCTTGTTCCCACCTTCATTGATGGTGAGAATGGGTAAACTCCTTTTACCCATGGCCGCCTCGGCTGTCTTGAGCATAGAGTGAAGCTCAGTTATGTTCTTGTCCCAACCGTTCATGTTTTAATTCATAACAAAATTGTCAAACCTTTTTGACAAAGAGTTGAGGATCAAATCCGTAGCCAACTCTTTCGAGACGGGACAATTCAGCCTTTCGAGGCGGTCTATGTGGCTCTTCATCTTAAGTACATAAGACGAGACCGATTGGGTATCATCCATACGACATGCATGGAGTGCTCGAACCGTTTCGAAGCGCTCTACCCTTGCTTGTTGTTGGAACGTTTCCTTCAACTGGGTTATCATGTCGTATGCTCCGTGATGTTCGTACTCCTTTTGGAGATCCGGAGTCATACTTGCCAACATGAGGCAAGACACTTGGACCGAGTCCTCAGTGTATTTCACCCAATTCATGTAGGCCTCTTCATCTTCCTCATTGGGTTCATCGGGAATCGGATCGTCTAAGATATATGACCGTTTCTCTTGCTTGAGAACAATTCTCAAGTTTCGAAACCAATCAATGAAATTGTTATGGTTAGACGCTCCTTTTGGAGAATGGTTCTTAGTGATAGGTTATGTGCGGATGGAATATCATTATTTTCATTGTTGTTGGTGGCCATCTACAAAATTTAACAAGGTTCAATTTTAGTATTTACGATATTATCATCTTTAATTATAAATTTCTTTTATGTGTCATACACAAAATAAAATTCTAGAATCCAACGTCACATTTAAATAGTGGTTAGGTGATCTTTATCCCATTATTTAAATTAACAAGGTAGTCAACGTTTGACAATTGCAACCCTTTGCAACTTCTAGAGGTATGGGATCGACTTAAACATCATATGTATAGTCGGCATGTAATCCCATCAACACCTTTGTAAACCATATTGTAGGTGATCCATTTAACATGGTTTGCAAATCAAGTTACCCTACTTACACACACATGTGAGTTTACCAATATAAGTGGTTAGGTGATCTTTATCCCACAAATATGGCATTCCCACCTTAAATCACAAGTTCCCTCAAAATGGTTAGGTGACCTTTATCCCATTAAGAGTTTTCAAGTGACTTAAGTGTTGTGTAAAAGGATGGTGATAAACTTGTTTTCAAAAGACATTTTAAGTTTTCATAATTCTAGTTTAGAAAACTCTATGTACCTTGCATTTGCATGCTTTCAAATACATGGTACCCTATGGTTCTTTTAATAAAACCCCTTTTATTTAAAATCATTAATCCTTTTAATAACCTTTTATTAACCACTTAATGATTAAGAACCATTTATTTTCAGCTTGTTATGTTTATAAATTTGTTAGTTATGCATATCCATATATCAAACAACCAACATAAAACAAAACAACCAAACAAGCACAACCATTCAATCATAAGTGCATAACCATAGCCACTAAGGTGACCACACTTGTTTGCCATCACAAGTGTTGTCATTAGGTCTTTCCTAAGGGTTAATAATGACACATTAAAATGTGTCCAAGAACTCCCACTCGAATCCACATCCAAATGCTTCAAGTGTCCATGTCTTTTGAGTTCTTCCTTTGTATCTTCCCTTGAGTCTCCAACTTGTGCATCTTCTTTTACAAAATCATATCCTAATACAATTTTTCTAATGAAAGAAATGCACCTAATCTATTTATTACATAACCAATGAATAAATAAATTACAACCCAAAAGATACAAACACCAAAATTATTATTACAACCCTTTAATGAATAAAACTAAACATGACAATCACATTCATCCAAATCCAAAACACATTAGGTCAAGGCTATGTTATGCACCAAAATATGTATCAAATACAACATCCAAGAACAACCATGAACTCCCTTTTTAACCCTTAAAGTTTCGGCCAACATAAACCCAAACTTTAGGGTTTAGTCCAAACAAAACAATCAACCACTTGATGTTATCTTTCAAGGTTTATTCTAAAGCATGTAAGATAAAACTTTGAAAGATAAGGGATTCATTTATCCATATCAAAACAGCCCCTAATGGGTTGAAAAAGTCCAACAAAACTAACTTTTCTTGGACTTTTGAAGCAAGTTTTCCACATAACCGGCTCTAGATGCCATTGTTGGGTTTTTACAAGTTTTAACAAGGATGTTTAACCATTTAAACAACAAAACGCAGCAGATATAAGGGGTTTAAAACTTGTGTTATATTCTGAAAATAAACATTTATATGTTCAAGAAAACAAACCCAAGAACAAGGATCATATATATGTGAAAAGAAATGCTATCAAAACCAACCATAGGATGTACATGAATACTACCTTTCTTGAACAAGCAAGTTGGATATAGGATAAGAGGAGGAAGATGATGTTTCTTGAATGTCTAGTCTTCAAAAGAGAAGACCTCAAGCTTGTATACCCACAAGCTCTTGCAAAGCACCAAACTTGTTAGGAAGTTAACACCCAAAGCCTTCTTTTTCAAGCTCTAGATCCGTGGATTGTGAAGAGCAAGATGGAGAAGAAAGAGTTCTTTGCATGTGTGAGAGAGAGAGTGTGGTTGAGTGTGTCTTCCAAGGGATTAAAGTCTTGTATTAAAACAAGACAAGGAATCCCAAGAAAGCAAGGAGGGCGGCCGAAATTTGGGTTCAAAATGGGTTCCCCCCATTTTAAAATAACACCCTTTTAATTCATTTTAATCACTCATTAAGTTATATAATTAAACCAATTTTAATCTTATAACTTAAACACTCTTATATTTGATGTTATTTAACTTATTTAAACAACATTACAAATGATATCTCATGAACAAAATATCCATATAATTTGTTCTATCTCAAATGCAATAATTCAGAAAACCCATTTTCTAAATTGGTGTCATAATTTATTTGCTTGATCATGATCAACAAATAAATGTTTAACGGTGTTTGCCTAGCTTGTTATTGGGTATGACCCGACTTGGATCATAACGTACTAACCACATCAATCTTGTATGTGTCTTGGGCATATAAGATCCAACACTATGATAGCCATTATGCGTGCGTATGACCTAGGATAATGTCTTGGTGCCCAATAATCATGAAATATCATAATGTTTAAAATCATACCCATGCCGATGTGATCTAGGAGAGGATTAGCTATGACATCTGTTGTAGTACTCATGCTCCGATCTTGGTGAGTACGACTCTGATGGATGATAAGATCTTTGACCTCTTCTGTGTTGTGATGTTGGAGAGTTGTTTTATGAACATTCTGAAGTGGTATGATTCTCCATGTCATAATTTAAGCAGTAAGGAGAAGGTCTGGATCTTCTTCCCTTAAGCTTGGATGATGAAGTTTGATTTGATTGGAACTTCACAGCCTTTTGTCTTGGTTGTTTTTGTTGCTTTCTCTTATGAGGACATATATATGTATCACTCTCAGTGTTTTTACACTCAGACGTGTTGTGTGAATCTGAATTGCATATCTTATAGAGAATTGGTGGTTATTTGGAGTTTCTAACATAGCTTTTGAGGTTGATGGTTTGCTTGGATTAGGCGTAGAAGAGTTGGTCTGATTTTTCTTCTTTCTTTTAGATTTGGTTTTCTTCCTCCTGATCTGGTCTTTGATTTCTTGTGCCTTAATGTTCTGCATGTTCTTTAACTCCATCTTAATCTTTACCTTTAGTTCAGTCTTTGTTACTTCGGGTTCAAGAAATCTAGCTGCTTTGAATTTCTCATAGAGAACCATATCGTTTTGTTTGTTGTCAGGCTTTACTGCTATGGATTTCTGTGGTTGTGTTTGTTTTGGATTGTTTTCTTCAATGACATGATTAATACATGTCAATGTTTGTTTTTTGGTTGGTTGGTCTCTTCATCACTTTCAGCACTTGCATGATCTCCATCTTTACCGTCACAGGAATGAAAGGTTTCATTCTGTGGTGATTCAGGTTTGAGGAACAACTTTGATGCTGTTTCAGGAGAATTTATTTGAGTGATATTGTATGGTGTGTCTGTTGGAGGATGATCATGAATATTTGAGTCTTCTTTGACTAGACTTGTCATTGAAATTGCCATTTCTATGTATTTATCATTGTAAGGAGGAGGAACAACATGGTGTGTAGTTCCAGTACCCTTCTTCTGATCTCTTTGTGCATCAAGTAGTTCTTCCAACTTGCTAGCAGTCAGCTTTAAATTCTCAAGTTCAACTTCTGTTGATGCATGATCTGCTTTTCTCTTTGTTAGAGACTCAGTGAGGCTTGTAACTTGAGCTTGAAGACTAAATCTTTCTCCAAGGAGCTTGTCTACATCCTTCAGCAGAGAATTGATTTTATCTTCAAAGGCTTTATGTTGTATCTTCAATTTTGCATTTGTAGCCTTTTCTGTATTGATTGCTTGATTTAGACGCTCAATGTAATATTTCATGTTATTGATTGTTTTGGTTGTACTTTCTTCTGATATTTTGGCTTCAACTTTAGCCTTTGTGTTTGTTAACTTCACAGAGAGTTCAATTGCATGAGCATTCAGCTTGTGGTTTTCTTTAAGCAATTTATCAACTTCTTTCTCTAGTGAACTATTTTTATTAGCAGAAGTTTGTAGTTTCTCTGCATGTGAAGCTCTTTCCTCCTTTATCATGTATACTAGATTGTTGCAATATTTCCGATATGCTTGTACTTCATCTATGCATGCTAATAAGCATAGATTGATCTTTCTGTCTCAGGAATTTCAGGCAATGGAGGAATGTTTGTGCTATTGTTGTTTGTGGCTTTTGCAAGCTCGGCAGTTAACTCTTCAAGTTTGTTTTCTTGTTGAACCATTTTGTCTTGCAACTGGTTCATCTCTTGAGTTACTGATGTTTTGTTGGTTCAACGTCTTGATTTGTGCTTGATCATTTCTTTGTGATTGTTCCATCTCTGACCTGCATTTGATCAAATCATTAGACAATGTGTTGTTTGAATTTGCAAGATCACACAAATGTAAATGCATCAGTTCTTTCTCAATGTGACTGATGTACAACTGAATATTTGTCTTGTCAAACAATGAACTGTTGCTACTATTTGATATGTTGCTGTTGTTTGGTTGGTTGCAGCTTTCGTTTGATTTGTTGCTGTTGTTTTGTTGGTTGCCGCTTGGTTTTCTTTGTTTGAATTCTTGAAACCTCTTTCTAAATGAAGCAAGAAAGATAGCTCGGTTTCTTGAAACACGAATGCTAGTGAATGATGTTAAATTTTCCATTTTGTTTAAAAACAAAAATGATTTAACAATTGTTTTTGTGTTTCAAACAAAATCAAAATTTAAAAGTTTGATTGAATCCAAAAAACATGAAACTCAATTTAATTAGATCAACCTAATTAAAGAGTTAACTCGGTTCAATTACAATTTAGTTAAGCTGGACTAAGATTAATCTAGCTTACTTAAAAGTAACAATATTTGGATCTTTTCAATTAAAATTTAAATGATTTTGTGACATGATTAAGAGTAACTCAACTCTTTCGAAGTATATATATCTTGATCAATAGGAAGTCAAAATGAAGTTTCAAATCTTAACAAACTTTAAAAGTTTGTCAAAATAAAAAGCTTCCCAACTCCTTTAATCTTGGAGAAAGGCGAGTGGGCTAAAATTTTCCAACACCAACTGTTTACACGTCCGCTGTGTATGTTTAATGTCTGTTGTGGACCTGGTGTTTGTTCAACGTCCGCGATGGAGTTACTTACACATCCGATGTGGACATGTTATGTATGCTCTTGTTATTTACTTTTCTGATGTGGATAGATGTAAGGACGGTGTGTCCGCTGTGGACAGATGTAAGGAGTGTGTGTCCGCTGTGGACCTGTTTTTACTCGTCCACTATAGGTGTGTTTACTCATCCGCTGTAAATCTTCTCACACGCCCGCTCTGTATGTTTAACGTCCGTTGTGGATTTTTAACAACCACAGTGGATGTTTAACGTCTGCTGTGGATATTTTAATGTCCGCTGTGGATGTTTAACGTCCGTTGTGGATGTTTAACGTCCGTTGTAGTTATTTAACGTCCGTTGTGGATGCTTAATGTCCGCTATAGATATTAAATGTCCGCTGTGGATGTTTAATCTCCGCTGTAGACATTTAACGTCCGTTATGGATGTTTAACATCCGCTGTATGGTAATGCACGAATTTGTGATGTTACAACTTCAAATCGAGGTGATTTAAGCTGTCTGTTGTGGGTGTGAATGTTCGCTTTGAACAATTTTAGGATGTGTGAGCTGTGAAAATTAACATATCAATTATGGATGATTTGTTCATCAGCTGTGAACACTTAGAAAAATTTGATGACTGATGGTCTTTATCCGCTGTGGGATTTAACACATCAGCTGTGAAGACTTGGTCAAAGATGAATGTTTGAAGTGTTTGTCAGCTGTGAAATTAGTGCATCAGCTATGGATGATAGAATGATGAACAAACAAATAAAAATTTGGAATTTAACACATCAGCTGTGAAGACTTGGGTTTCGGATGGAATTTGATAAAATTAAATGTTATAGCAGCTATAGATAAGTGATTCTAAGCAAACAAAACAATCAATTTTATATAATCATCACCTAAACTTGGATTTAGATGATGAACTCATGAAGAACACAATGAAGAACAAAAACCCAGATACAAGAATCAAATGTTCAAAAATGGATGATTTGGTTGTTGAAAATGATAAACAAACCTTAGATTTGATGTTTCTAAGCTAAAACCACTAAAATTTTAGCTAAACAACATCATATTCATGATTTTTGATGATTTTTCCTCAAGAACAGTGAACTTTTCTCAAGAACACAAAATTTTCAAAACTTTTCAAATTCAAGAGATATGGATGTTTAATTGATATGAAACTTTACAGATGTGTTAGTTATCACAAACTAAAGCTATTATAAGCTTAAATTTGATCAAACAACAACAAAATCAAAATTTCATGTTCATGAGCATTTGAAGACTTGAAGAACAAGTTTGCTTAAATCTTCAAATTAGTGGCCCAAATAAACTTCAATTGATGTGAAAACTTGTAGCTCTTCACAAAATAACACATCTAAGTTAATGGTAACTTGATTTCATCAAAAACAACAACAATTTTAGACCAAACTTGTGGTTCAAAATTTTGAGAAAAAAATCAAAGGACAAGGAGCCAAGGCTTTGATACCGACTGTGGAAATTCGATAATCGTAGGATCGAATATTACAATCGTATTGTTGTTGTTTATCAGATCAGTGATGCGGAATCTTACAGACCTATTGATGATTACAAGGGAAGATCTATTGCAAGTTTTAATGTATGATGATGAATGAATGATGAACAATCAAGAACACATATTCATAAAGATTTCATTCATTCATATGGATGATGATGCTAGGAGATTACAAAGGGAGTTTGTAAGAAAATTCTCCCTCACACACACTCAACCTAACTGTTTCTCTCACTAGACTAATTCTCTCTTCTTTTGTTATTGTTGGTGCTTACAATGCATAGAGTATAAATGACTACATTTAGTCTATTTATACTTTTTACATAAATGAACAAAATTACATTTAAGCCCTAATGATTACACAAATATTCTTCTAAGTCTGATAAATTCTCTGTTGTTGATGATATCATTCAGGGCGACCGTGTGTTGACTTTGACCATGATTGACCAAGTGTGACCAAGTTTGACTTTGGTTAATTTTCTTCATTTTGATCATATTTTTAGTATGGCTTCATCGTGTTGGTTTTGGTAATCATCATGAGGTTCCGCACTTAGGTTTTGGTAAGTATCATCTTCAAGTAGTCCAACATTATCCATAAGGACCACCAAAGTATGAATTACAATCAAATGAATATGAATACAAAGAAAGAATTAATAAACTAGGGTTTATAATTCACGATAATCCATGTCCCAAAATGCACAATCTTACAATCCATTCCATAATTTCAAAAAAAAAAGATATGATTATTAGATGATGATTTTAATGATTAGTGATGAATATCATCAAGAACAAGAGCAAACAAATATCAAAATCACCAAAACTAAGAATGGTACTTACCTAAATGCGTAGATAATCAAGATTGATCACTTGAACAAGTTCAAAAATAAATAATGATGTTGATATGTTGGTCGATGATGATGAATAAGAGAAGGTGGCTAGGTTTCTTATAGAGAGAAAACATTAAGAACAAGAGACGGATTATTAAAGAATGAGAAAAACAAAGACGAACCCCACTCCCCCCACATTTATGAGGTTTAGGACACAACTAAAAAAGGTGGCCCCTGAGGCCTATGGCCTTTCCCGTCTTATCTTTTTCCTCAATTTGTTAAATTTTATGTTTTTGCATTCCTTGTGTTTTAATGATTATAACAAGCTTCCTAATTTGTCCAAATTAAGTCTACTTAGTAGACTTTAGGTAAAGTCTATCAGTGTTTAGTTTTTGTTGTGATTGAACGTAATTTTTATATTTTTTGGTTTTAAGTTCTTAGTCCAATTCTAAGCATTGAAGCATCATGCTAAGTCCAATCTATTAAACATTCATTGTCAACATGTTCAAAGCCCATTAGTCTATTCTAAGCCTAAACATACATTACAACCACATCACATACGTACATCTATCTAAAGTATTAAACATAGTGCAAGTCAATGTTGAGTCAACTTCAAGTCAAAGTCCACCTTTTGATCACGCTCAAAGTCAAAGTCAAAGGTCAAAATTAATGTCAACGCACCTGATTTGTTGAGGGATGTCACGGTATCCCTTAGTTAAGAGAATTTCGTCTTGAAATTCAGCTGGAGCCGTCAACTGCAACGTCTTCCATGAATAGGAGAGGGTACTTAGTCCTAATTTGATCTTTCTATTCCTAGGTAAATTCTGCTCCTCACTTAGAGTTCCATATAACCTAGACGTTTGGGACTTAACAATGCTTGAAAGTTCTAATTGTTTGTTTTCTCATCCAGTTCTTTGACGATTTGAAGCTTACCATCCACTTGAATTTCTTCAAGCGACACATATAGAGTATCATTAGTAACGCACTGCTTTAGTTTCAACACATGAAAGTGTCATGCACACCACTTAGTTCTTGTCGTAATTCCAATCGATAAGCCAAAGACTAATCCGTTTTGTAGTCTTAAACATACCTACAAATCTAGGTGTCAACTTGCCCCTTTTGCTAAAACAAATGCCTTGCCAAGGCAACACCTTATAAACAACTCATAGAACAAGGTGCCTTGAGATGCATTTTTAGGTCTAAAACCTAATTATTGACATCTCAAGAGTATGGTTGTTGTCCAACACCAAAAGTTAGTCCCGGCCCAGCCCTAATTTCACATTCAAGATACCATTAGCGTTTATATATAAGGTGTACTGCAACTAATCCACCACACTACTAACAACTTGAAGGCGTACCATAATAGTAACTAAGTATAAAATCAACTAACGAGGGAGAGCATTTGCCATACTTCCTTCGATTGGCAGTATAACCTTTCTAATGATCTAAGGTTGTCTTCAATCTTCCTTTATGAAAACAAAAACATATATGAATGTTTGGATGGCTTTAGAGCAAATTATCAGGAATACCTTATTTGTAGTCTCCTGAATAATTTTGGGTCTAGTAATCGGACTTTCTCTGACTTCGGCCCAACACATTAGTGTCTGACACCTACATCCGTATAGTGCCTCAATGATGCACCCTTAGTACTTGTACGACAACAATTATAAAAAAACTCAACCAATGGTAGGTGAGTGTCCCAGCTACCTCCAAAGTCAATTATACAAACTCTCAGTATATTGTTGGTCATTCTGATAGATATAACAGTGCACTTGATTGATAAACACAAACAAATCCCACTGATAACACAGATATCAATGATATTTGTGTAAAATATAGATCAAACACTAAAAAATATGGATGAACAATGATGAACACCTCAAGAACATTCAATAAAACCCTTGTTTGATCTGGATTGATTGTTGAAGATATTACAAAGTGAAAGTCCCTCAATCAATGGCTCATTCAAGCTCCCTAAACCTAATTGTCACTAATCTATATATAGTGATAATATTCACTAATGACATATTAAGCCCCTAGAATTAGACAATTAGAGAAATACATATAAAACATAAAAATGACTTAAACATAAATAAATATATTTTGTTGACACAAAATATATTTATTAATAATAAACTCCTAGTCATTTATATCTTCAACGTCTCGTCTCGGTTCTTTGCCTCGAACGCGTCTGTTTGCCTTTTCCAATGACTTTGACAGTGACGTTGACCTTTGTTGACTTTGATTGTGTTGATAATATAGACTATCCTTATCAGACCCAACAATACTCCCCCTTAGTCTATCATTATCAACGTCTTGTATTGTGATCAGCACCGATATGTCAACCATATAATGATCTTCAATCTTCCCCTAGATTGATGGTCTGGTATTGAAGATTTTTTTTTCATCTTTCAGGCTCCCCTTTTTTATGCTCCCCTCTTCGTGTGCATTCTTTAAGAATGACCAGGAACAGGTTCCCTGGTCAGGTACTTTGCTCAACTGATGATCGGCCATCATTTGAAGCAAAAATCTGTAACACAATCACAACCACAATCTCGCATCTTCCTGTCGATCATTTCAGTTAACAAATAAAACTCGTGTTTATCTGTGTGTGCAATTTCCCCTGAAATGCATGTGTAAATAATAACATTTTAATAGCATAATATGGAAGACTTGAAATAATTTGAAATGAAACCCCCACCTTATAATATATATCTATATATTTAATCACCTTGCACAAGAATGTAAGACCCATTCCCGGGACACTTACAGCTAGACCGTCATTGCATAAAAACATTTCAAAAACATACATTACTTTTGCAGCGGAATTTAAAACTTTCATTTATTATTGAAAACATGTCATTACATTACACCATTCATATAAAATCTCAAAATACATCATATCAAAATGTGGATGCCAGCCTCAAAACGCTCCTAGTAGCTTATGCATCCATGCCTGCAACTCCTCAGCATCAACAAAATATCTGCAAACTATTATGCATACAAAAAGTCAGTGACGCTGAGTGAGTTCTAGTTTTATAAATAAAATACTTTACTTTCGTTAAATCATAACCTTCACAATCGTACGCGATCACACATAATACGTACACACTGACAATATTTATATTATATCATCATCGTTCATTCATTCCTTCTTTCATTCATTATTATCGTATACCTTCATATGGATCCTGTCACATGCAATACCCCGTCTCCTAGCGAAGACAGTACCAGGGTACGCTACAAGGATCCCCTTCGAGTCAATCTCAAGGAGTGAACTCCCTTCGAGTCAATCTCAATGATTGAACTCCCTTCGATCCAATCTAAATGATTGCACTACCTTCGAGCCAATCTCAGTGATTGAACTCCCTTCTAGTCTATCTCAAGGATAGGCTCTCCGTGTGCATCCTTCGGGTTAGCTAAACCACACACAGTTGAGCTAACGACAACATGGTCGTGCACCTCCCTTCAATTTGCTTGCAAGGCTTTCATTCTTTGTTACGTTCCACTTTTCATTATCATTATCTTCCACTTTGTTACATAATACTTTATGTATGCACATTCACACATCATACCACGTAAACTCACATCATAATACATAACGTATTACATAACATAATACATACGTTTTGAAAACCATTTAACGAAGAAAGATAACACATCACACACACACATCAACCTCATCACATCATCATGCATACAACAAGCATAAGCCATCACACCACAACGGGACCTATCTCAAACATCTACCCTCCTAAAGCCCTAGAAAATCCTAAGTCCAAAATGAGGTACATGGAACATTTCAGGCGCATGAGAAAAAAAAAATCTAAGTATAAACAGTCTGGGCGCATTAGCACTATGCAGGCGCATGAGCCTGCTTAGGCGCATGGGCACTATTTGGGCGCATGGCCAACATAGGCGTATGAACTACTGTTCAGGCGCATGGCCAAGACTTGGCCGCCTGGACAACATTCTGGGGTATGAACTACTGTTCAGGCGCATGGCCAACACTTGGCTGCCTGGACAACATTCAGGGCGCATGGCTACTATTTGGGCGCATGAGGACAGTTAGGTGCATGAGATAAGTTACATGAAAACATTCTGAAATATTTTCTATACTAAAATCAACACCTGAACACCATTCTAACACTTCCTAACATAGATCTAACATACTAAAGGCACTTAAACATGCTAAGCAACCATTCTAACCACAAAACATCACCAAAACATAAACCCATAGAACAACGGTCGAACAATGAAGCATAAACATTTGGTTAACTCTTTAAAATGTTTAGTCGGTATGCACAATAGCCCCAAACACTTTGGAAATCAGTAGAAAGAGGGGTTCTAGAAACTCACCTTGAACAGCCTTTGAGTAGCACACTTCAAATCCGAGACCCTCCTGCGATTTCAGCCTCAAAAACCCACAAAAACAAGCACTCAGCACCTCGAATCTTGGTCTAGAACTCAAAAAAACCATTTGAAACCGAACATAAGTTCAAGAAACTCACCTTTGCAACTTCTTCTTCCCCTTCTTCTTCTCAAAATCCTTAACTTCTTCTTCTTCTTCTTATTTTGGCTGAGAGCCCAAAAAGCAGATTCATGCTTTAAGGGCGGCCATACCCTTTTTATTGTTAAAATAATGAAGTTTGTGCACTTTTTCACTTTGCCCCCTTCCTTTTGTAGCCATTGTCTTTTCCTTCTAAATACTTTTCTTTTCGTTTTCTTTCTAATAAAATTCAGGGTGTTACAAAGAACTAATTCGATCGTGAGATAACATCCTCAAGATATACTTAAGCACAAGGATGTATTTAAACATCGACAAGTTAGTGAGATCACACTGAAGCAGATTTGATCACAATTTTAAGTTTTTGAAAGCCAAAACAGTTCAAAATGATGTTGGTATATTTGTCCAATTTAAACCCATGCCTTATCATTTTCAACAAGTGATCTGCAACTAATTTTATCATGTTTTAGATTCAGTTAGAGAAGCTCAGGTGATTTGGTTCCCATAGACATCCGGCAAAGAACATATCCCATCATCAGGGCTTATTGAGTAATATGATTAACTCTGCTTGATTTCTTTTAAGTTTTCAACAATGATCTAATTTAAGAAACACTGTGCCTTTATTGAGGAACAGATGATGAGAGGTCCAGGTCTATACTTATGTATAACAGAGGAGATGATCATCTGAGCGTGCTGATGAGAGCTTCAGGTCTATACTTACTTATAAAAGAGGAAGATCATCACTCCAGGTCAATGCTTCCGTATAGCAGAGAAGATAAGCACGAAAAGGATCTGAAGGCTAACAAGAAGCGTTATGTCAGAAACAAGGATGAGGGAATTTGGGAATAGAAGTAATCAAGGCAGAAGTAAGATACTCTCAACCCAATTTTTTGACGAGACTTGTAACTTATGCAGGCCTAAATGTCAGAAGAATAATCCTTTTCACCGAGTTCTAAAGCTTTAGTTAGGCTACAGAATCACTGTTTACTTTGTTTTCAGGATGAGCCTACCAAGCATATCATATAATCAAACTGTCTTTTTCAGATTTTAGAATTTTTAGTGATACAGACATCTACATCAGTTACTATCACTTCTCACAAAGGTACAAGTCATGCAAATAAGCATACCAAGAAGACATGCTATCATTTCTCAATCATCCCAAATCAAGTTCTTAGTTCCCATATCAATATACTAGCAAAGAAAGTCTTCCAATTTATACTAGCAAAAAGATGAGAAAAGAAGTACCAAGAAAAATGCAGTGATTGTGAATGGTAGATAAGAATCCAAATGTGGATGAGATACCATAACCATAACCTGTTTGTTCCACCTCAAATTAGAATTAGGAACAATCTCAGTCAGTAAACCAGATTACTAATAGGCCTCCTGAATTGTTCCTCTACTCATAAACAGATTAATTAGAGAGGGGGACCCAGGCCATCGTGGCTAGGAGTCCTTTTTCATCAGTGTATGTAACCTATTTAAACACACACTCTTTTGAAAAATCATTTATTTCTTTATCTTTTCATTTTGTTTTACTTTCCAAATTTGTTTCTGTTCAATTACTTTTGATTTGAAAGAATTGAATTTGGAAATCATTTTCTTTTTAAGACCCGTATTTGAAACATTGGTCCTTTTCATCTTTGAATCATGTGAAACCGGCTTCACATGAGAAGGTTTGGATAGATTGTTCTTTATCCAACCATTCAAAGATATGTGCTTTTTACCTTTTGAACTCGATAAGCAACCTGTGTTATCTTTACCTCTTGAAGCTTGCCTTTGAACCTAAGGGCACTTCTTTAGCACATGACCTTCTTTTCCACATCTAAAGCAAGCCTTGAAAGGCTTTTGGTTTTGTAGTCCCGTGGATAGTAGGAGAAGGTGGAGCCTACTTTGAGGTTGTTGCAGCTTGTTGAAAACTTGAAGCTTCTTCTTTTGGATATCAGGAAATTGAACCTTTTGAGGCTTTGTCACTGTGGATTTCTAACTGGGCTATGATTTGAATTGTGATGTTCTGGGAGCTGAGATCTGAACATTCTTTTGAGTACACTTTTGTATGATTGGTGCTTTGGTAGACTTGGAGGTAGATTTGTGGTGAACTTGATGGACAGCAGATGAAGATGGTGAGTGCTTCTGCTGAGATTTAGAAGAACTGCTGATTTCTTTAGCATTTAGAGATGAGATCCCTATAGGTGTTGATTCAACTTTTGGAAGCATTTGAGACTTGACAACTTCAGGTGACTTAATGATCTGATTCATCATCAGAGCTTGTCCAGTCTTGTATACACAAGTCAGCTTCCAATGGATCTTGGTTGATAACTCTTGATGTGTTGGTTTGTATTGTTGAGTTCTGATTGCTTGATGATTCACAACTGTTCCTTCTTTGACAAACTTGACAGGAACAAATGTAGGATGTTACCTGTCTTGAATTTGTTAAAGAAGTTACTAAAAAAACTGATACTGGTTTTGAAGCATCAGAGGTGGAATTATCATTTTGCAGATCAGATCCTTGCTTGATGAGTCCCAAACCTGTAGAAAAAATCATATTCATCTCGAACCTCTTTATGATTAACGCTGCTTAAACCTACATGTATACTTTTAGTATCTGCAGCTTCAATTAAATCATTAGATGGGTGGGTTTAGGCATAGGACAGTAACAATGAGTGCTAGGAGGAGGATAAACATATGAAGTTTCACCACATCCCACACCCATTTTGATTCTAGCTCCCCTTTGCTTAGAGAATAGTTCTTCATGTTTCATCACTGATATCGTCCATTTATCAAGTTTAATTTTAAGCTTACTAGTCTCAAATTCTGCTACTGTGACACGTTCGCTCAAAACATTAATCTCGACATTCTTTTCTAAAAGATTTCTTTTTAAAAAATGATTTTCTTTTAAAGCTTCTTTTAGTTTGATAAAATATTTGGACTCATTGATTTTAAGTTCTTTGTTTATTTGTTTTAATTCTTTTTCATTTTCTAACAATAATCTGTTAGCTTTATAAACTCCAAATAAACGAATTTTGCAGGGAGGAGAACACATGTCTTGAACAACCTCATAAGGAAGTCCCATAACTAGCTTTTCAGCAGCTAGGGCTTTTTCACATTGACAGACATGAGTATTCTTTTGGTATTCATCCTCCTCAGTAGCTCTTTTCTTAGCTTCTTCAGCTTCACCTTCCTCTTGCTTTCCTTCATCCTGAACTTTACATCGGCTTTCACAATCACCAACATCACCAACACTCTCACCTTGAGTGTCACACCTGAATTCTTTGAAAGGATCAAAATCTTAAACAGAATCCTCATCACTGTTTACTACCTCAGCCATCAATGCATGGTTGACTTTTTCTTTAGTTTCTTTGATCTCAACACTTGAAGATACACCACCATACATGAATTGATTATACTCTCCTCTTTTCATATCCAAATCAAATGACTTCAGCTTGTTGATAACTTCAATGAGTTTGTAGTCAGCAAAATTTCTTTCCTGCTTTAACAATCTAACTTGTGGACTCCACTGTGGAGGAAGAGTCCAAAAGTTTTGTGACTTGTTCATGGTTCCCCAGCTGGTCATCATACTTCTTAAGATTGCTTGCCACCATCAGCAATCGATCAACACAAATCAGATATCTTTTCATCTTTCATGGCAGCAAAAGAGTCAAACGACTTTATGCTGATATTAGATTATCAGATTTATGGAATTAGCTACGTCTGAAGAAGACATTTTTGAAATGATAAGAGGCTAAATTCGTTGAAATTTCACTAAATTCGCTGACAAATTTGCTGAATTTTCACTAATTTCGCTGGCAAGTTCGCTGGTAATTTCGCTAGTAGTTTCGCCAGTAATTTCGATAGCAGTTTCGCCTAGCAGTGGCACGCTGATGCTAGTTTCACAGGGTATTTTCGCCCGAAACTAGTTGAACTTTCGTTCGGAGACCAATTTGGCAGCAATTTTCTGGGATTGGCACACAAACACTATGAACTTTCGTTCAACACATGTACTTTTGCTGGAACGAGGAAACCAGATCCAAAAACCAAGAAAAACTTAGTTTCGCTGAAGGATGCGAAACTATGTAGTTTCGCTGAAAGATTGCTGTGTATTTCGCAGGACGAGCTGTAAATCGCCGAGTATCTGGACAGCTTTTTTCAGCACGAATCAGCTCAACTCATCCAAATCTCATGGATTTAAGATCTGATGATTCCTATAGCTTCCCACACCAAAATCGAGCAATCCTCAATCAATTTCCATATCCAAAACACTCAGATCAGATCGAAAATGAATGGAACAGTGACTTAGAACTTGAACCAAACAAAACTCAAAATCAAGAGCATAATGGCTCTGATTCCATAATGTTGGTCCTTCTGATCGATATAACAGTGCACTTGATTGATAAACACAAACAAATCCCACTGATAACATAGATATCAATGATATTTGTGTAAAATATAGATTAGACACTATAAAATATGGATGAACAATGATGAACACATCAAGAACATTCAATAAAACCCTTGTTTGATCTGAATTGATTGTTGAAGATATTACAAAGTGAAAGTACCTCAATCAATGGCTCATTCAAGCTCCCTAAACCTAATTTTCACTAATCTATATATAGTGATAATATTCACTAATAACATATTAAGCCCCTAGAATTAGACAATTAGAGAAATTACATATAAAACATAAAAATGACTTAAAAATAAATAAATATATTTTGTTGACACAAAATATATTTATTAATAATAAACTCCTAGTCATTATATCTTCAACGTCTCATCTCGGTTCTTCGTCTCGAACGCGTCTGTTTGCCTTTTCCGATGACTTTGACAGTGACGTTGACCTTTGTTGACTTTGACTGTGTTGGTAATATAGACTATCCTTATCAGACCCAACACATATCCTCCACCGTCTAAATAGTACGCTCTCTCTGGTTGTCGATCTAAGGGTGTGAAGCAGTACTCATGTCCAGACACATTCCCAGCACCTTCTTCGAGCTCTTCTATAATCATGAAGTGAAAAAACATTCACAATTTGAGATGATCGACACATGTACCTTGTGTCTAGCTAGATTACATTAATATAATCCTGATCAAATTTTCCATCTTGTAGTCCTCACGAATAGCCAAGAAATAGGCAGATTGGTCATTCGATCCATAATGACCCATGTCAAGTCATGCCCGCTACGTTTCCTCAGAAACTCTCTGATGAACTCCATAGAAATGTTATCCACTTGGCATTCTAGAATCTCACATTGTTGCAACAACCCATATGGTATTTGATGCCTTGCCTTAAATTTTGAACAAGTCGGACGTTTGCTCATGTAAACCGTAATGTCACAGTTCATACTAGGCCACCGGTACAAGTTTTTGAGCTTATGGTCCATCTTTTTAAGCACCAGGATGAACAAAATACTTAGAATTATATGTTATCCATCACCAATGTCCGCACACTCCCCATCATTGGAATCCAAATCCGCCAATAAAGTACAATCCTCTATCAATCGTTTGCACAAAACTGCTTATCAAAACCTCTCAAAGATTCATTTTGTACATTCAGGTTTTTTGCCACAACTTGAGCAACAATGATATGGATTTTGACACCTAAATGAATCTAATCCTCAGCCCTAACGAGCATCGTTTGACTCTTTCCTTCTGACTCAATACATGGCAACCATATTATTCTTTCCTGAATGATACCAGATTTCACACTCATTGTCACAACAACTTAATCCAAATCCTTTATCTTGTGTTCAATTTCTTTTGGGTAAATATATGCTAATGTCTCTTGCAGTTGTTATAAATGAGACCCTTAGTACCATAGAAGTGCAATGTCTCTAGATGTTAAGAGAAAATTCCACCACAACTAGCTCCCTGTCATGAGTGGTGTAGTTCTTTTCATGATTCTTCAGTTGTTGTGCTGCTCTATAAATTTGTCCTTTACATCAACATGCATCCCAAACCTTAGCGTGATGCATCACAGTACACAATAAACCATCTGGCCCATCAGGAAGAGCCAGAAATGGTGCATTACACATCTTTTCCTTCATGGTCAGGAACACTTCCTCTTGCTTAGAACCCAACATAATCTCCTATCCTTTGGGTTAAAAACTTAAGAGGTTGAGAAATCATGAATAATTTCACTACAAATCACTATATTCGCCTGCTAATCCTAAGAACTGTCAGATTTCTGAAGGCATCTTAGGTGCCTTCCGGTTCTTGACTACTCAATCTTGCTAGGATCACATGTATCCATTTATCCTTCACCCACATGTTAAAGAAACCATCTTCTCGAAGTTAAAATCACCGGTCCTTACCTAGTAAGTCCAACCATTTCCAAATGTCTCTCATGATCTTATTTTGTCCTTGAAATATCAAAATTTCATTAATGAAGACTTTGACGAACTTA